>CM067360.1:128105304-128130304 GCA_034401795.1 Chaetoderma sp. LZ-2023a
TGTATGTCTTTACTATTTAATAAACTTGCTGTTGAATAGTTTGAAACGATTTTGACTGGGCGCTGTTGTTTTATGGCAGCAACCCCGCCAAGTCAAATTAGTTCCAAAATATTCAACAGCTTACCTGTATAGTTTTCTGGAAATTGAGATTCAGGTAGTCCATGTATCTACCGATCCCAACAATGGACAAGCGTGGGTGGAGATTAACCAGACATAGGCGGGGAATAGCTAAAATCGGATTTCTCCAGTGGCTTAGCGGATTCAGCAATGTGTCAGCGATAACACCGATATGTTCTTGAATCACCAAAAGCCAATTATTGTCACTAACTCAGAAATGACCGTGTCACGTGTTCTCCAACAGTTCCAAATCAGTGTTTGTACTTGGCCCATCGTCTCCAGCAATTAACCATTTTTCATTATTCTGCTACCAATATTCGCACCAATCTTTTAATCAGATCTCCAACCAGCCCACCCCAACACCCCCACCCCACCCACCCCAGCTCAACCACAATCGAGTGTATGTTTAAATCTAGACAACCCCACTTCTCGTGTCCCTATAAATTCCTCCATTCAATAAGCAGGAGACGGCAAACATTCGTTAATGTCAATAAGAACAGGGGGTAATTCAAGTCATATATTAATTTCTTTTATCAGATCTGTGTCATCTATTCGTTGTAGGAGCCGTCGACAGTAATCACGATAGTACGTTACTGTCAGCGCTGTGACTGCTGTAAGCCACCAGATGATAATTCCAATAGTCAATAACTCTGGACCTGCTGTTAGCCACCAAAAACTTCCAGTCAAATTGTTTTTAAAATTTTCAGCAGATCCAGAGTTAAACTTCATGGAAAATATTTTTTGGACAAATTCAGCCGGCAGACAAGTTTATATATAACAAAGTATTGGATAGAAATTGGTCTAACGAGTACTTATATTTAGGCTCCTAAAATGGCGTTTCTATGTGACGGTTGGCCCCTAAAATTGATCATTATTATATGACACTGGGTATTTTAGTGGCGAGTGATTTGTTATCCATACACTGGCCGCAATTTAATCTAATTTATCTGTAGATATTTCTTTTAAAAACCTATTTTTATGTCTTCGTGTTTAATTCGTCGGATGGGATAGACCGTAATAAATTGCTCACAGCTATTTCCTAGGCTAACTGTCTCGCCAATCTGGATTTTTCTTCGATAATATTTATGAAAAAAAATAAGTTTATTGCGACGTTGATGCGCTAATAAACGCACTACAATGTAACCCGCGTCTCGTCTTCTGGCTATATAAAACATTTAAATATGAGATGATGGTGGGATATCTGTTAGTCATTTTTTTTAAATCGCAGTTGCTGGAAAGAGGCTGTCTGTTATCTTCGGCAGCAACACGTTTATCTTGCATCAGAAATTGATCACATTTTGTATATAAACTCACTGACTGTTTCAAAGCCACCAGAGAATAATTTCAATGGGGTTTATCTCTGGGCCTGCTGAATATTTTGAAAACAATTTGACTGAAAGTTGTTGGTGGCTTAGCCACCAACAACTTTCATTCAAATTGTTTTCAAAATATTCGGCATCTCCAGAGTTAAATCGCGTGGAAAATGTCGTCTGTAGCAATTCAGCGGGCAAACAGTTACGGCTTGATATATTTGAATGTACCTGTGAATTTACCTGTATAACCTCTTAGCAATTACAAGAGGCAGACGATTGTAGCCAGGGGTGATAAACTCAGGTTAGTGTCACATGCCTAGACTAGAAAAATGCATAACTTCTGTTCAAAACGCATAAAGGAAGGGAGAGACGGGTATGATGGCACACTTAGTACGCGAGGTGTTCTTAAAACACGACTATCATCGGAGTAAGTTGAAAACACCAAAGATGATGATGATGATGATGATGATGATGTGATGATGTGATGATGATGATGATGATGATGATGATTATGATTATGATTGATTGATTGATTGATTGATTGATTGATTGATTGATTGATGGATGGATGGATGGATGGATGGATGGATGGATGGATGGATGGATGGATGGAGATGATGATGATGATGATGATGATGATGATGATGATGATGATGATGATGATGATTGATAGTTCATTAAAAAGTTTAATTCTAAAAAATTTTTGCTTTTACTTGAGGTATTTAAGTTCAGATCTGCCATGACATTGGGAATGGGAGGTGGCTGGGGCCTGGGGGTTATATAATTCCAAACGGTTCGCGGAGTTTGTTTCAAGTTATTATTCCATTGATCATATAATTTCAATAGTAGTTTTTATTTGATTCGCCCAGGGTTCTAAGGGGTGGTAAAGGGTCATGTTATAGCAAGGAAAGTGTCTGTCATTCAACAGAGGAAGCCAGTTTTAGCCATGCCCCGCCCATCTCTAGCTAAACTCCACCCACACTTCGCCCGTGTTGGGATCTGTCGATCCCTGAACTCCCTGACTATCAATTTCCAGAATACTATGCAGGTGAGCTGTTAAATATTTTGAAACTAATTTGACTGGGTGATGTTTCAGCCTATGACAGCAACAGCACCCAGCCAAATTAGTTTCAAAGTATTCAACAGCATGTTTATTTAATATAATATATATAGACATATAATTCGTACAGCAACGTCCGTCATCAATTAAGCGTTCTTGACGAACTTAGCTACGTCATTCATGATACAATTCATTATGTCGTCATCCTCACGTCACGTAGTTGATTATGACGTCAGATGATTGATAAATAAACTCCAATCCTCCATTGAGACTCTTGGAAATTTGTGTTCAATTGGGTCGTAAAGGGTATCTCCTTGCCAGAAAGGTTCCTATCCTTAAATTATTATGTGGCCCCCTGTAAGGTTTACTCCAATTCTCCCTACAGACAAGATTTAATCAAATCTACTACGCTGAGCTTAAATAACTAGCAGTGTACAAAACATATATAACATTAACGATAGCGATCGCGTCCGCTTGTCCAATTTCAAAATAAATTAAATTACCTATGGGCTTGACTTTACTAGCAGTAACAGTCCGTTTTACGACAGGGTACATTGAAATTATGTGTACTTTGTCAATTAAACGAGCGAGTTAATGTGTCACGTTGATAAAAGCATTGCTTTTTCCATCTGGGAAGATCTGCTTGAAATATGTGTATGTACGTTAGAGATTAGCAAAGGCATTCAAGTAATAAAAATAAGCCAGCGGTCAAAGTTTTAACGCATTCTGGTACTCACAAGCAGGTGATCTTAACGAATTGTCATCCTTTTGGCTACCAAAACCTTTTCCATGGATATCTTACTGGCCATTGCACTATCACTAGAAATGATACCCAAAATTATGTGGATACATAGAACATCTTCATCTAGAGGTTTCTGACGATGATGGTGGATGCATTAATTATGCACGATTGCCTCAAGCAGCAATGACATCGTCGCAGATTAATTTCGAAATAGTTAAACTCTTTCATGTATTATTACAATGAGAGATAAAGAGGCTTTCGTCTGTGATGTATTATGGAATGAAGGTATGAGCAGATTAAGAATGACACAAGCCCATACAAATCGATGGGGCCATCCCTCTGCAACCGCCACCTCTACCACCATTCCGACTCCCCTGCTTATGAACTGCGTGCCTAGTTGTCATGGATGTAACAAGGTATCCTTTTCAGACGTGGAACTAGAGATCTCATGAATCCATTTCCTAACTCAATCATATGACGTCATAATCAACTACGCGAGGTGTATGCTGACGTCATAATCATGACGTCGTGCATGATTCGATTAAGCCCGTCTTTAACGCTTAATATTCCGACACATTGTAAGAATCGTATGTTTTTGCTATTTAAGAAACATGCTGTTGAATATTTTGATACTAATTTGACTGGGCGTTGTTGTTGCCATAGGCAGCAACAGCACCCGGTCAAATTAGTTTCAAAATATTCAACAGCTTACCTGTATAGTTATCTGGAAATTGATAGTCAGGGAGTTCAGAGATCGAACCATCCCAGCACGAGCGAGGTGTGGGTGGAGCTTAGATAGAGATGGGCAGGGCACAGGTAAAACTGGAAAGCTCCATTGCTCATAATAAGTTCATGTTCTCATACAGTTCACGAGATGTTCGGAATATTGCGACTTATATCGGGTATACTGTCGTCGTTTGTTTTATGAACTCGCCATTTATTTGGGAACGTTGCTCACTCTGGATACGCGACTTATCTTCTGCTGTACCACGATTGTCACAAATATGCACGCAACATAAACACAGTAGCCTACTAATGGCAGGAGCCGTCTCGGCCAGGAGTATCATCAACTAATATGAATATAAACGGAGATACCGGGCATAGTTCCACGAAGAGTTAAACTGGCTTAATCCTTTAACCCTCGAATTCGTTCAAGAAAATTTAAATTTTCTCACTGAAAATGTCCATTTGCAGACCAAGAGAAGACTATTTTTTAAGTCATTCCAGTGGTAAATTTTCAAAAATAGTATTCTCTTGGTCTGCAAATGGATATTTCTCAAAACCACTTCAGAAACCGTGTTTGGCTGATATGAGTTTTAAATGGTTGATGGGTGATATCATGGCATAATACCTAGGAGACTGGACATCCTTTTACTGGAGTCCAAGATAAATATTGCTTAGTGTAATTGCGCGTTTAACCGGCATGCGTTTAAATTTTGCTGACATCAACACGGCACCCTCTACTTAGGTACTAACCGTAAATACAACCGTAGTTTTTACGCAAGTCGCAAATGAAATCTAAATCAAGGAAGAAAAGCAATGTATGCATTAATCAAAAAGATAAATGAAAATAATATACCTTTCGACTTACAATGTAAACTCTTTAATACGATGGTCATCCCCGTGCTGCTATATGCCTCAGAGGTATGGGGCTTTGAGAACACAAAATTATTAGAAAACTGTCAAATAAAATTCTACAAAACTATGTTGAAAATCAGAAGGAGTACTCCGAATGTAACAGTTTATAGTGACACTGGCATCTACTCGCTGGATGCTTTGATCAAGTGCAATATGGTTAGGTTCGGGATAGACATTACAAGCTCAGGATATAGCAAATTATCATCTATGATATACTTCACTGCCTTAGACTACACAAGACAAAATAACTATAAGATAAAATTGATGGAATATACAGAAAATATCTTAATAACCACAGGAAACATCCATATCTTAGATGCCAAAACTCTCAACACAAACAGGTAATGAAGCAGGTGAAGAAACCCTTACAGACTCAATTCCAAAACAACTGGATACATGAAGTACAGACATCAACTAGATTAGATTTGTATGCAACAATAAAGAACGCTATTAAATTTGAGCTATAACTAACAGTACTGCCATATAAGGAAGCCATTACACTATGAGACCTTCGAAATTTAAATCACCAACTAGGTACCGAACCTCAAAGATGGTTTGGAATAGATAGAGATGAGAGACTACGCGGTAGATGTAATGCTGTCGAAGATGAGAATCACTTCTTATTTTACTGCCAAAAATTTAACACAGGACAGGGAAAATATATTCCAAGTTATTATGCGCTAAACAACAATGATGAAACTACTAAAGGGCTATTATCCAAATGCAATAAACCTGTTCTGATTAAATTATGTAAATATATTAGATTATCAAAGAAGGCGAACGTGTAACAGAACCCTTATTCCTTTATGCATTTATGTTGAATGATAAAGCCATAGATCCACTAAGGTGTAAGAATATGGTGGTGAATGTAGTGGGACTATACTGACTGGAGGTAATTTCTGCCTCAGGCAGCAGCAACATCCGATCTGACTTGTTAAAATAGATTCAGCATCTTTTTTGATCACGGTGTAGGAACACAAACGCATAGATACCAGTCTTCTAAGAAAAATAGTACATTCTATGTTAATTTTGAAAAATAATACTCTACCGTCACTATATGATGTAAACAGGCTATTGTATAGCCTGGAAGAATAAAGAGAACTTGAACCTGAACTTGGCAAACAATTGCTGGCTGAAACAAATCATCAGAGACAAACAGCACCATCAATGGTATCTCGCTATCTTCAGGTTTTGCAGCGAACGCTGTTAAGTTGCACACTCTTAACGTGTTAAGTTTAATGCGAATGCTGATTGGAATGTTTGATAACCAAAACATTGCTGTGGAACACAGCTAGGACACACACTAGCAACTCGTTCTGGAGAACTTTGCTGAAAATCCTTCCCAGCAAGAGTTGCCCGTGTGCGCCCGGAATTTAAACCGCACATGCTTGAGTGTTTTCTGAGATCCACTCGCAGAAAACACATTAAAAATGTGCTGTTTAATTCCGATTGAAAAGGAAGGCGTGACCTCTTCTTTCAACTACAATCAATTTCCGTCAACCTTCTCTACTGCGTCGTGTTATTTGTGACTGAGAAAGCCTATCAAAATTTAAAAATCAATACTCAATAATCTTTGTCAACATTAGTAATTTCTTTTCTGTATTTGACAATTAATCAATGAGGCAAAACGTGTATGGGGCTATGCTTTGTAACTCTTTCGAGTGTATCTGCGCTTACGCCACCCATACCCCTCCAATACCCATGACGTATTTATCATTATTAATAATTATTTAGGTAAACTTATTACCGTCTTGAGAAAGACGTGTTACTTAACGATATAAGCTTCTAACCGTGGCTTCGTAAATATGATTAACGTAGTTTTATTCACGCGCACACGCGCTAAGCCCCCATGTCAAGTACACAGGTGTTACGGGCATTCATACAGACTTAACCACACGTGGTTCGAACAACTACACCAGGGAATTTATTCAACTAAAAAAGGATTATGCCAATACATTTCCCCCTTACCTTGTATATAGTTTGTAGGGGGGTACGGTGGTGTGGCTTGTACAAGTAGATAAAGGTACTTAGTATTGTGTATGTAAATTGGTTTAAACTTCAAAGACACAAGTTACGTTCATAAATCACGTTAACTGGAAGGTTCGTACTTTGATCCGAAATTACGTCAAGCTCGGGTAACGTGTGTTTAACTTAAAACTCCAAGATGGTACAAGAAGTTATATCAGAACCAGTGGAAAGATGAATTCTGTATGTAGTTTGACAGCGTCATTGATGGAGCCTGTTGCAACAGCAGTTGCAACAGCCTCCATCAAAGACGTTGTCAAATTAGAGACAGACAATTTACCAAGCATATTTGAAATGAAAAATGCACACTGACAATTCCTTATTACAAAACGAAATGTTGGTAAACAAGCCAGATTAATTCTGATCCAGTGATAAGATTGTCCTCATATAAAACTTTCCCGCAATACACACGTGCACGGGTCATGTCAAACTGAAGGTCTGGCGAGATACGGAGTTATTGCGAAGGAATAGAAATAAATAAAGGGATACGTTTATGTAACGCGCATGTAGACATCGTTGCATGCATGAATGTGCATGCCTGCTCGCTTTCCGTATGAAGGGGCATAATCGTCAGTTCATGATTATCATTGTCGTGTCGTCTGTGTTGTCTTTCGATGGTGTAAATTGTTGCTCACTTGCTCTTCTCAAGATCGTCATAGCCTCGATGGTTCCTCCCAACCCCACCCATCCAACCTACTTGCACACATATGCTTACATGAAGACGAGTAACGGGCGCTGTACATACGGACACATGCGCTCGCAAAACATGTAGGCTACGAGTACGGTATTCAACAAATGAATTAATATTTGCCCATGGTATAGTTAATTTGAACGATACATTACCGCAATATGTATTAAAGATATTACGCGTTGTCTCTTGTCTTGCGGTTTTGTATTCCTTTCATACTCAAAAATGTTAAAGTGCTGTTTGATAACCTGGCTGAACAAAGACAACATGAATTACAACACTTCAACAATCAGAGGAGAGTGATAATTGGCTAAGAGTGTCTCATCCATGACATGTTTCACATTAACTCAACCCTCCCAGCCGCTCTAGCCCACCCCTCCCAGCTAGCCTATCCCGCCTCGCCCAGCCAGCCTAGCCCACCCCTCCCAGCCAGCCTAGCCCACCCCTCCCAGCCAGACTAGCAATCCCTCCAAGCCAGCCTAGCCCACCCCTCCCAGCCAGCCTATCCCGCCTCGACCAGCCTAGCCCACATCCCCCAGCCAGCCTAGCCCACCCCTCCTAGCCAGCCTAGCCCACCCCTCCCAGTCAGCCTATCCCACCCCGCCAAGCCAGTCTAGCCCACCCCTCCCAGCCAGACTAGCCCATCCCTCCCAGCCAGACTAGCCCATCCCTCCCAGCCAGTCTAGCCCACCCCTCCCAGCCAGTCTAGCCCACCCCTCCCAGCCAGACTAGCCCATCCCTCCCAGCCAGCCTAGCCCACCCCTCCCAGCCAGCCTATCCCGGCTCGCCAAGCCACCCTAGCCCACTATTCCTTGAAAAGCTCCCAGAAAAATCACCTCAACAAAACTTTTTCACACACATTTTTGCTGCTTGATTTAATGGAGGGGTTTGATTGATCAAGCAAGTATCTGACATCATAATCAATATACGTCACTTGGCAGCTGCCGTCACCATCAAATGGCGTATGTACGTCATGAAAGTGTCAAATGTACGTCACGAAGGAGTCTGCATTGTAGGCCTATGTTTGTCTTTGGTTAATGTATTCAAAAATATCCAACCGCTTACCTGTAAGGTAGCTTTTAACGCTACACATCCAAACATAGATGGCAATTCTACGACTGAGTGTATCTATTAACGAGGCAGACAGCCTTGGGTTTGTATAGTGGACGAATCTATACTTAGCTGTTGCCCTCCGATCTTTAACTAATCTCCACCCAGACTTTGCCGGCGTTGCGATCGATCGATCGATCCCTGAGCTCACTGACTATCAATTTCCAGACAACTATACAGGTAAGCTGTTGAATATTTTGAAACTAATTTGACTTGGTGCTCTTGCTACCTTTGGCAGCAACTGAGACCAATCAAATTAGTTTCAAAATATTCAACAGCATGTTTATTAATTAGTAGACATACAATTCGTACAACGTGGCGCACTATTAAGCGGAGCCGTTAAGACGGACTAAATCGAATCATTCATGACGAAATTGATTATGATGTCAGCCTACACGTCACGTAGTCGATTATGACTGAGAAACTGGATTCCTCAATTGGATGACGAGTACACCATGGCAGCCTCCATAAACTGGAGAAACGTATCAACCTTTAGCTATTAACGCATGGATATCGTTCCTTGACGGTGTGATACAGACTAGCAATATCATGCATAGTTTATCTGTAGCATATTGTATCACTTTAATGGATATTGATTAACCGATAGTATGGGCTTGTTATGTGATGACGTATTTCCGGGTTCAGCTCGATTGTTAAATACACAAAACAATGTTATTGTTTAACCTCAAATGATGACGTCATAAACACGTACTTATGACGTAATAAAGCAAAATACACACTTCCAGGTTGCGAATCGCGCGCAGTGACGTCATACTTAACAAGCCCATAATTTATAGTGAGGTTTACTCTAATACTTATCCTTCATGACGAAGCCGTCCAAAACCAAAAGATCTTGTGGCTGTTCATTTGAAGGCCGAGAGAAAACGATGTTTGACAATTTACTTTGGAATGACTGGCACGGTAACCGAGCCAGTCATACCAGTGATAAATTTCCCAAAATAGTCTTCTCTTTTCCTGCAAACAGTTTGAATTTCTTGATTAAATTTAGTCATTAAATGGCTAACCGTGTTCAAGAAAACAAAAACATTTGCTTATTGAATAATTGAATGTCCATTTTCAGGCAGGAGAAGGATTGTTTATTGAAAAGTTATCATTGAATGACTGGCTCGGTTATCGAGCCAGTCATTACCGGAGTGGTAAATTTCTAATAAATAGTCTTCGATTAGCCTACAAATGGGCATTTCTCATAACCACTATACGGATCTGGGTTTGACGGGATGTACATTGAAAGGGTTACATTGTATTCGTTCCTTTCGTTTTCAGTCAGTAAAACTTGTCTTTAATGCAGGTCTGACGACATACAGAATTCATGTATAGAATTCTTTCCCATGAAGCCCAAAGTGATACATTGAGTAGCAGTGTCTTCGCGGATTTGCACAGCAATGTAGCGAATCTTAACGATGTAACGTAGGAAATAGTTATCTTCCTGTCAGACATGGTGAGATGTGGATGGGGGAATAATAGAGCGGAATCTTGCTTACACAGCTCCTAAGCACATGGTCATGTGACCACATCTGTGGTCGACTAAATAAATGGACAGCATATTGGCTAAGTGGCTCAATTCTTTCAGTATGTGTCAGTATTCATATAGTCGGTTGTTTTTCTTTGAACGCTGTTCGATTAAGAACGAAAGGAATGGAAAGGTCTTGGGAGAAAGGGTATAGGTCAGAAATGAAAGTAAGAGGAATGGGCGAGAGAGAGAGAGAGAGAGAGAGAGAGAGAGAGAGAGAGAGAGAGAGAGGGGGGGGGGGGGGGGGGGGGGAGGGAGGGAGGGAGGGAGGGAGAGAGAGATCACGAGAGAGAGAGCGAACGAGAGAGAGCTAGAGAGAGCGAGCGAGCGAGAGAGAGCGAGATTTGAAAAACTTCGAGAAGTAGGTTTGGATTTATAAGTATTTATCTTCATATCTAGTAATGGGTCGCCCAATTACGTGATATATACCGAGTGGACGCGCATACACACGCGAATATCACGCGGACAACATGGCCGTAAGCCAATGGTAGGAAAACTTGTCTTGATTTTGCAATACACTGAAGCATCCTTCAGCGACACTGTTTGAAAGGTTAGTAACTGCTGTAGCCCTAAATGCCGCTGAATATTGCCAAATAACACATCTATCTGTACGTCATCATTACGAGAGAAATTCCGCTATGAAGTTTGGCGATATTGGATACGGAAATGCGCGCGTGGACGTGGATAGGGATGGGGGAATTGGGGTGCGGGAGGGAGGTGCTTGAGCCTGTAAATGTCAAAAATAATTTAACGTGTTTTCAAAAGCCAAATAAAAACGTACTGTTAAATATTTTGGACTTAAATTGATCGGAAACTTCCAATCAAGTTGCGTTCAAAATATTCAACAGACCATTTCTTACATCGGTTTCAAAATTTTACTAACTAATATGTTTTTGGTGGGTTTTTTAGTCTTAGCTTATTTATGAGCTGTGTACTGTAATTTATATGTATCTTACCTGGACGCCTATAAGCAGTAGCAGGAACTGTGATGACGGCGCCTTAAAAGGCATGGCTCGAGTTCAACGTATTCCAAATTCAGTTATTACGGTTTCCAACATATTGGCATAACTCCTCCGATAAAGTCACTTAGAGAATATGTTGTTGTTGTTGTTGCTGTTGTTGTTGTTGTTGTTGTTGTTGTTGTTGTTGTTGTTGTTGTTGTTGTTGTTGATCCAGTGACGTTTGAACAATTCGAATTCACAACACCTTGGTATCTTTTAAAAAACACAAAATCGGGCTATATTATAGCGTATAGGTGAATCAATACAGATATCTCACCTCACTGTTATGCAACAAGAATGTAACTGTTACGTCTAACAATTTCTCACGATAATGCGAAGATTTTAAGAAGATAAATAGCTAACGGGTTACATTTTAAAAGTTTTTTGCATTTAAACTTAATCCTGATACCAAATACACGTCTCGAGAAATTCCGACACACGCACAAACACGACCCGAATCCAGGTTTGTAGGTAGATTATGTCGCAAAACGCAACCCGTTGTTTGAGTTTCACTGAACTTTAAAACTGAACTCAAACCAAATGTTCAGGTATTGTTGCTCTGTGTAGAGCGAGCGGGTACGGGTTTGTAGCCTTTACCAGAGAAATACCTTCACCAGATAGCCGTCCCGTAAAACATCCACCACCACAACGACTCACTCAATGATGATAATAATACGGGAGCTTATGAATCGTCTTCAACATTCGTCGTTGAAGCTGCTAGCTATACAGGTAGATAGATAAACAGGCTTAAAAATATTTCACCCGCTATTTGTTGAAGTTGTAATTACACGAGCGCTATATTTTGTTAGCCGGTGGAGTTGAGACGTTATTCGCCACTAGAAGCGATAGTTAGGTAGTTGTTAGGCCTGTATATACCGTTCTCGCGAAAATTCGCGTGTATAAAAGTTCGTGTTTAGTCAAGCGCTTAGGTGGATGGAGAGCATAGGTAGACCTACACATATTTTCATATAAGTATATTTGAAGGTAAATATTTAAACCGATAATAGACGATGTAGGATAAATGGGATGTTTATTTTGAAACTCATTTTACTGAAAGTCGTTGCTGCCTCAGGCAGCGACGACATTCTGTCAAATTAATTTCAAAATACTAAAAAAATATTCTCATTTAGCTTCCGTAAAATAATTGTATTCGAATTCCGGAATAAGAATGGTTAACTAAACCGCTTCGAGGTATAAATATGTTAGAATGCGTAGTAGCTCCACCAAAACTAAATGCTTGTTTGCTTAAAGATTTTATCCGATTAAAATCAACACAGTCCTGAATGTGGTTGATAAAAGTCACACTACCACAATCACCATGGCCATCAAAAATAAATTTCACATTTGTTTTCTTTTTTAATGGCGTTAAATTTATAAGATTAAAAGTTTTAAAAATATTTTCAACGGAATTTATCCTAGAAACGAAGAATTATTGTTCTATCATTTATCAGCCGATGTCATCTACTGCGGTGACATATTGGTGGAGATAAGAGTGTTATTAAGAGCTGTTCAACTGTCATGTCACCAAGGAAACGACATCATCATCATCATCATCATCATCATCATCATCATCGTCGGCGGCACCGGCGGCAGCAGCAGGACCAGCACCAGCAGCTGGAGCAGCAGAAGCAATAACAACAACAACAACAACAGCAGCAGCAACAACAACAACAACAACAACAACAGCAGCAGCAGCAGCAGCAGCAGCAGCAACAGCAGCAACAGCAACAACAACAACAACAACAACAACATCAACAGCGGCGGCGGTGGCGGCGGCGGCGGAAGAAGAAGAAGAAAAAAAGAAGAAAAAGAAGAAGCAGCAGCAGCATCGACAGCGACGACGACGACGACGACGACAGCGGCGGTGGCGGCTGGAGCATCAGCGCCAGCAACAGCAGCACCACCAGCAGCAGCGGAATCAACGTCATCAATATCCCAAATATCATATGATTTTGTTCAGCTAGATGCAAGTGACAACTAAAGATGAGGTTAACCATAAGCATATCTGTTTTGCATCCGTTGTTTCAAAGTTATTTTACGATCAGTATACATAGCTACCATATCAGAAGTAAACGTTCGTACAAACGCTGCAAACCATATGCTGTTATCCACTAATCCACTGCGATATCATGATTTTATTTTAACTAAAGGATATCCACAGTTTTGACCACTGTATCTTCGGTATTCAAGATATTCATATAATGTTTGATACCAAGAATATTGAATACTTAACGCCCTAACATCGCGGATTACTGGACCGGTACTGGGGCAATACTGAAAGATATGGTTTGGGGGGGGGGGCAGTACCGACCCTGTAACCCACATTGTCAACGAGCGGTGATTTTTTATTACTTGCTTTTTATTTGTCAAAAGAGTATCCTAAATGTACATTAAATCGGCTTCGTTTGTTAGCAGGTGTTTTTCAACTAATAGGTCAATCATATGACGTCCTAATCAACTTGACATGTAGGCTGACGTCATAATCAATTACGTCATGGATGACGTAGCTAAGTTCGTCACGAACTAATAATTGATGACTGACTAAGCGTTGTTGTACGAATTGTATGTCTTTACGGTTTAATAAATATGCTATTGGATATTTTGAAACTAATTTGCCTGGGTGCTGTTGCTGCCAACAGCACCCGGTAAAATTAGTTTCAAAATATTTAACAGCCCCCCCCCCCACCCCTGTATAGTTTTCTGAAAATTGATAGTCAGGGAATTCATGGTCGATCGATCCCAACACGAACGAGGTGTGGGTGTAGCTTAACTAGAGATGGGCGGGGCATAGCTAAAACTGAAAAGGTCTATTGACATAAAATCATCAGCATATACTACTGTTGTCAAAAATATAAAAGATCGATAAACATCAGCCTAATCTTTGTACCTATAAGTCTTTCTCAAGCAAAACTGCTTGACCGTATGCACCTACATACACGGTATGCCCTGAGTTATGTCCCGAGCGACGATGGCGTCTGGTTGCTAAGCACTCGAACGATCAATCAAACGATTCCCAATTTTGTAGTGGCGGGCAGGCCCAGTAAGTAGGCTAACAAATCCATGCAGACACCGAGGTACGCGCGTGCATTTTAAGAAATATGTTGGTTGTATCTTTATTTTGTCAAGAAGATTTACGCAATCGGATTATCCCCGATTTATGAATGACGTTCCGCAGAGGAATACGTTTGTTACGCGGATTGCAGACAACGCGACTTTCGGTTTATCAGCTGTTGTAATGTTTACATCACATCCACCCGCTCCTGAAACTACCAAACTGCATGGCATGGCAGTAAACTTGGATAATTGTGACGATGACTACGACAGCACCGTCTTCCAGGAACAATTGTTTCCAAATTGTGTACTATGTCTCATTTCTCTATCTCCCACAAACTGACACAGTGACTTGCCACATAGTGGCAGTAAAATAACGATTAAGATTGGCTAATCACAGGGGCGTATATCCTGGGCGTGGATGCGGCGCGGGATTTATACCCACACATGTGATAATGTCCTCTCTGAAAAAGGAATCTTCTTGAATAGACCTTTACACTTTATCTATCCATCATATGACGTCATAATCAACCACGTGACGTGTAGAATGACATCGCAATGAATGACGTCATTATGACGCCATGAATGGCGTAGATAAGTACGTCACGAACGCATATTTGAAGACGGACTATTCGTTGTTGCACGAATTATATGTCTTCACCATTCAATAAATATTATGTTGAATATTTTGAAACTAATTTGACTGGGCGCTGTTGCTGCATAGGCAGCAACATCACCCAGTCAAATTAGTTACAAAATATTCAACAGCTTACCTGTAGAGGTTTTAGAGAAATTCATAGTCAGGGCATTAGGGGATCGACCAATCCTAATACGGCGAAGTGTGGGTGGAGCTTAGCTAGAGGTGGGCGGGGCATAGATAAAACTTGAAAGGTCCATTGAGACTTTGCTAACACGTTACCAAACACCATAAATCATGGTGGCTATGGTCAGCGTGTTAGGATGGCAACAGTCGATGTCCTGGTTACATCGGAAACCGGAATCCCCCCCCCCCATCCCCCCACCCCCACCCTCCCCCCCCCACCCCCACCCAGCTCTGACTCCTCAACCAATCAGATACATCAGAGGCATCTATGTGAATTCCAGGTATGCGCTCGTATCGGTTTTTAAAATCATTCCACTTGTCGATTATAATTATTCTGAGGATAAATTATTAGAGTAATTATATATTTTCAAGTTATTTATGTTACATATTACATAACACAGAACTAATAGGCCTGTGATTTTCTTCGGAATTCTCAGAAGGGATTCTTAACCCTTTAATGACTAAACTTGTTGAAAAAATATTTACTTATTGAATTTCCATTTGCAGACCAAGAGAAAACTATTTTTGAAAATTTACCACTGGAATGACTGTCTCGATAATCGAGCCAGTCATTCCAGCGGTAAATTTTCAAAAATAGTCTTCTCTTGGCCTGCAGATGGACATTCCCCATGACCACTGCAGAGGCCGGTTTTGTCCGGCTTCGTCCTTACAGGGTTAAGAAAGTTGGTACATTATGTTGCGGTTTAGAAAAGCACATCCATGTTGCGCATACAGTTTGATGAGATAAGTGTAATAGTGCATGTTGCAATGAATTTGGGAGAATATAGGACTCCAGTCTCTCAGCCAATCATGCGACGTCATAATCAACTACGTCACATGCAGGCTGACGTCAATTATGTCATGAGTGGCGTGATTTAGTCCATCATAAATACTTACTAGCCCGTCAGGTTGTACGAATTGTATGGCTTTACTAATTAATAAACATTCTGTTGAATATTTTGAAACTAATTTACCGGTCAAATTTGTTTCAAGATATTCACCAGCTTAACTATATAGTTTTCCGAAAGTTGAGATTCAGAGAGTTTATGGATCGATTGATCCCAGCACATGCAAAGTGTGGGTGGAGTTTAGCTAGAGATGAGCAGGACATAGCTAAAACCGGATTGTTCCATTATATACATACTCACAGGTTCTCTTCTGACTGTAGGGTTAGGTACCCTCTTCTGTCAGCTCTGTGTTATTAAACGTGGTGTGTGCACATGTTTGAGTTATAATTTCCTCATTATAGTTAAACTTTATAGGTTGCTCTTGCCAATATTTTTCTGGTCTGGATTCGAATGCTTTTGTTGACTAAGCATTGACAACCGTTTCGGGCAGATCGTTCCATGAGTCTGCGACTCTGTATGTGAAGAAGTTCTTCCTGATGTTTAGCCTTGCTCGTCTTTTGTATAGTTTGAGAGAATGTCCTCTGGTTATACTGTTATATAACAGTGGAATAGGTAGGTTCGGTGCTTCCTTATCGTATTTGCCGGAGAGTATTTTGTGAAGTTCTATTAGATCGCCCCTGAGTCGACGGTATGCTATAGTTGGTAGGCGTAAGAGCTTGAGTTTTCTTCATAATTTGTGTTGTATACCTGGTATGAGTTTAGTTGCTCTACGTTGGACGTTTTCTATGGCCATTATTTGTCTTTTTAGATGTGGGTTCCATATTTGATTAGCATATTTTAGATGAGGTCTTGCGAGAGCAGTGTACAGAATCCTGAATGAATCGATGTCAATAAACTCCATAGTCCGTCGGATTATTCTCATCAATGAATTAGCTTTGTTTATTTTCTCGTTAACGTGTGCGTCAAAGGAGAGGTTGTCATCGATAACTACACCTATGTCCTTTTCCTGGTGTGATACATCCATTGGTTGAACCGTTTCTCTGAGTTGGTATGTTTTCTTGTGAACAGTGGAGTATCCGATTCGCATTCCCTTACATTTATCTGGATGAAAGCATAAAAGCCATTTGTCTGCCCATTCTTGAACGCGATAGATATCTTCTTGGAACGGGATGGTGTCGTCGTTGTTCGTTATTGCTTTGAATGCTTTAGTGTCATCTGCAAAGAGGTATACTGATGTACAGCTACTGGTCACGTTTGGTAGGTCATTTATGTAGAGGACAAATAGCAATGGACCAAGGACTGAACCCAGTGGGATACCGCTTGTTACGTCTCTCCAATTTGAGGCTTCTCAGTTAACTATTAGTCATTGTTTTCTTCCAATAAGAAAACTGGTGATCTAGTTTAAGTACACTGGTCCCAAGTTGTATTTTTGTAGTTTGTGTATTGGCCGTTGATCTGGAACTTTGTCAAATGCCATCACAGTATAGGATATCAACACATTCACCGTTATCCATGATTTTTGTCCAACGATCGAATACGTAGAGCAGCTGAAGAATGGTTGATCATCCACTAATGAATCCATACTGATGATTACTGAACAGCTTTTGCTCCTTCATGTGCAGGATGATCTTTTCACGAATGATGGATTCCAGAATCTTGCATACTATACAGGTTAGGATAATGGGACGGTAGTTTCTAGAGTCTATGCGATCTCCTTTCTTGTATATGGCACTAATATTGGCTGATTTCCAATCTGTAGGCACTATAGCCATTGAAATTGAGGCAGTGAAAATTTGCTGCAGTGGATAACTAACAGTACTTTTTTTTTCATATATAATTCTCGGGTGTAGCACATCTGGCTCCGGTGATTTCGAGATATTGAGCATTTCAAGAACTGAGTACACGAAGTAGAATAGATGGATACATATCTAGTTATGCCCCACCCATTGTTAGCTATGTCACGCCTATTTCTAGCTATGCCCCTACCAGATCTAGCTATGACCCGCCTATTTCTAGCTAATCCCCAGTCACGTTTTGTGTGTGTGTATGTATTATTACTGTATTCAGCGGCTGTTGTAGTAGAAACATCCTCCAGCTGCAATCAGTCCTTCTTCGCTTTTGCCCACTATGTCTGGTCCTCAGCTGAAAGCCATAGCTTTCTCGGGTCCATTCTTGACTTGAGTGTACCGAGTCATGCCTTCTTGAGGTCACCTTGTAGCACGCTTAGCAGATTTATGAAATGACGTCCTCTCCTGGCTTTGTATTTGCTGGCTCCCAGTAGAGTGAATCCCAAGGCTCTCTGTGCTGTGGCCCGATTACGAAGTCTAAACCCTAGGCTTATGGCCTGTCTGTAGTTGCTGCTCCTTCATGTGCTGGATGATCTTTTCACGAATAATGGATTCCAGAATCTTGCATACTGTACAGGTTAGGCTACTGCGATGGTAGTTTCCAGGTTTTTTGCGATCTCCTTTCTTGTATAGGGCAGTAATATTGGCTGATTTCCAATCTGTAGGCACTATAGCCATTGAAATTAAGGCCGTGAAAATTTGCTGCAGTGGATAACTAACAGTACCTTTTAGTTCATATAGGATTCTCGGGTGTAGCATATATGGTCCCGGTGATTTCGAGATATTGAGCTTTCCAAGTGCCGTCAATAGATTTGATGAACAGACTACATGAAGTAGAATATATGGATACATATCTAGTTATGCCCCGCCCATTTTAGCTATGTAACGCCTATTTCTAGCTATGCCCTTCCCAGTTCTAGCCATGACGTGCCTATTTCTAGCTAATCCCCGGTCACGTTTTGTGTGTATGTATGATTACTGTATTCTGCGGCTGTTGTATTAGAAACATCCTACAGCTGCAATCAGTCCTTCTTCACTTTTGTCCACTGTGTCTGGTCCTCAGCCGAAATCCTTAGCTTCCCCGGGTCCATTCTTGACTTTCTTGAGGTCACCTCGTAGCACACTTAGCAGATTTATGAAATGCCGTCCTCTCCTGGCTTTGTATTTGCTGGCTCTGAGTAGGGCGAATTCCAAAGCTCTCTGTGCTGGTATGTCTTCTGGTATCTTTGCTTGGCGACTTTTACAGACAGCGGCGATGTATTACAAATTATGCTGTCTGGCCATCGATGTCCAGTGATGGGGCATATGTATTTGCGGTGGCAGGCATCGAGTTTGTCTAGAGCTGCCTTTGGAGCTGCCCAGCTGCTACAGTTACATAGCATCAAGGATACGCAGGTTGCATTGTATAAACGTAGTCTTTTTTATCAAGCTCATCTTTGATCTACGAGTGCATAGCTTCCTGAAGGCCTGGAAAGCTGTGTTCCCCATGTCGCAGCGTGCAGCAATGTCAGCAGTACTGCAAAGCTGTGAGCCCAGTATTTTACTTTTCCTCCATGGTTCGCCGCCACGAAATGGATCATCATTTTCCTTAAGTTTCATGCTTTGTTGATAGGTATATGTGGGTGAACGATGGAACTCTGTTTTGGATTCATTCATAAAGATATTCTCAATTTTTAGCTTGCTTGCAGCTATTGGGAGAAGTTCGTCAAGGGGTTTCTTTTCCTCGTCTATGATGTCCACATTGTCGGCATATTCCATCTCCAGCAGCATACTCAGTATTGATACTGGGGTGGTTTGGTCTTGTGGAACTTTCCCGCGCAGATTTCAATGCAGCAGCAAGGTAACAGGTAAAACACAGTAGAGGGGCCATCTTCCTGTGGGGAGCCGATTGATGTCTCAAACTCTACAGAGTTTACTGACTTGATTCGTATTCTCAGCTTGGTGCCTGCAAGCAGTAGTCTAGCCGTATCCCATCCTGATTGCTTTTAAGCATTCGTTAATGTGGTGCAGAATGTTATTGCGCTTTCGGCATAGTTTGGTGCAGTCTTCACTTTGGCCACTTTGATAGATGCGCAGTCGTAACGTTTTCTGCTCTGCTGACAGTTTTACTAGTAGACGGTCTTCAGTATACTTAGTGAGGTTGTTTTTAAGAACACCTATGGTGCTGGTAGCTGATAATTCCATAGATTTCAATATTTCGGTTAGTACTTCGTTTGGATCAGACCTGGCATCGATGTTAGCTATCTGCACCCCGAGGGCTGTTTGGTATGACATTTAAGTGTCAGTGTCGCTGATGAGCTTAGGTTTGGTGTAGGTGACTCTATCCTCTTACCGGGTATGGTGTTTATACCTTGGGTAGAGATCATTCCTCTGAAGGCGTGTAATGGCTGGCTTGTAGTCAGAATTGAGATCTGTGCCTCCACAGGAACGAGCATTCAGAAGGAGGGGGTTTACGTTTGTCTTGCATAGTATAAAGTCTATTTAGTTGAAGACAGCTGTGGTAGCCTTAGAACCTTATGGGGCTTTGTGATCAGTAATGTGTCTGGTCCATGTTGTCCGGTAACGGCATAGGTGTTTGAAAGCCGTATTTGTGGCAAATAGGCCATTGGAAACAAGGAATGCCACCAGTGCATCGGCATTGCTCTTACGTGTGCTTCTCCATACGATCCCATGTACAAACCAAGTCCTGAATCTTTGTCTTCATTTCCGAGTTTACCCAGCTTGGAGTTGAAATCTCCAGACACGAACAGTTGCCATCTGGTTGGGATTGTAATGGCGGATCTCAGTTCTGCACAGAATTAATATTGCTGGATTTTCTTTGGCTTTTCGGTAGTTGGGCCATATGCGTTGACTATGCGACTCTTAGTGGTAGTGTGTTTTCGTGTAGGAGTAGCAAGGTCTATGAATGCAACGCTGACATATCCGAATCTAATGACATGGTCCAAGACCCTTGGTCCGATTACGAAATCTAAACTCCGGGCTTATGGCCTGTCTGTAGTTGCTGTCCTGAGTGTTCAGCTACTTTAGTCTCTTGAATGCATGTAATATCAATGTTATAGTGTTCACAGTCTGCACCTAAGGTGTGCCTCTTTGATGTTGCACTCAGACCATGTACATTCCACGTAGCTATGGTAAGCTCCTGTGAAAATCACGTCGTCCGAGGCTGTCGAGGACAGTTTCTTGTTTGAGGAAGGTTAGACATAATCAGAGTTGCCTCTGTATGCGGATATCAGCACACAAACCTTGATGACTTAGTTTCCCAAAAAAGTACGGAGGAGACCGGCGTGAAGGAATCATCTTTCTCCCCCTTCTTTGCGTGTGTTCGGATCGATTTATAAACTTTGAAACCTGAATTTTGTAATTCTGTAATTATACAGGTAAGCTGTTGAATATGGCAGCAGCAGCGCCCAGTCAAATTAGTTTCAAAATAATCAAGAGAATGTTTATTAAATTGTAAATCCATCAAAGACATACAATCCGTACGCTTAACCGACTTACGGATTTCCCTGACCGAGTTATAATACGTCATTATGATGGTGACGTCAAGTAATCGGTGACATCATTGACTATAGTGCCAGATACCTCAGTGACAGATCGAACACTTCCATTGAGAATTCAGTGCATGTCACCTAGAGACTAAGCTATTTTACTCACCGATAACAAAGAACCAAAGAGGAAGTAATTTTCAATGCGAGTTATATTCTTGTTGAGAGGTGTTGCTAATTCCTACGGCGTTAGATCCACAGAAAAAAAATTAGGATTCCGGATTTAAAGGGTTCTTCGTTGTTCATAAACTATATTGACATGAATACATAAGTAAGGGAAAAAGAGGAAAACGTAGATTATAATATACCAAACAGCATCAAATGCTCTTATTTGCATAGAATTCATCTGACTATCTACCATTTATAGCTGCTAATGCAGGTGGGTCTCGGTCTATACGTTATAACTAAAACCTTATGCAAAGAAAAACTGCTCAAATCAACATCATTGAAAACAGGAATAAAGGAAATTGGAACTTATGTTGATGTTTACACCAATTGCAGTTCGCTCGGACATGCCAAATTAGCGGTAGTCGATCCGGGAGTTATCCCTATCCCTGCCGCGTGAAGCACGTGCAGATGGTCATCGTTAGGTCAGCCTGTTGAGCCAAAGGCCGGACAGGTCAGCAATTAAGTCCAAGCATATGCCACACAGGAATCTTATTAAGTTTCTCTGAACTCCTAATCCGTTCCGCTTAAGAAATAAGTTCTCTATTAGCTTGGAGCGTTAGTTTTCTATTTGAAAACGATATTGCTGAGAGAGCAATATCATTTTCAAATTCTGTTTTAGGTAATAATGAAATTTTAATTTGACGGGATTTTTGTTGATTACAAAGCAAGGGAACGAATAATGCTCCCTTTTGCAGCTGTCTAGCAGAATAATGTCTGAACGTCAGTAGAGGGTGTTGTAAAGGATTGAACTATAATCCTGAAGATGCCATTAGCAGACAGGTGCTTGGCTGGGATGGATGTGAGTGGGGTAGTTTTATTATCATATCAATTGCTATATAATTAGGTATTAGTAAACACAATTTTTTCATTAGTCTATTAACGGTGTACGTACGTACTTTGACCTGGGGACCTAAAGTATGGGTGGGCCAAGTCCTAGGGGACGCTATGGGGTACACTATGGGAGAGGAAAATCATGGGCCCGCTTGCACCCTGTTCTTACGCCTATGTTTATTAAGTACATTTGGCACTGAGAGATCCCAATCAGTATGACGTAGCACCTCAGGTGAATAAACGAATTGGACCTTTCCAAGTTTAGCCATCCATCATATGACGTATAATCAACTACATGAAGTGTAGGATGACGTCATAATCCTGACGTCAAAGACTGATTCGAAATAGTCCGTCATTAGCGCCTAATACTCATAACGACACGTTGTACGAATTATATGTCTTTACCATTTTATTGAAGAATATTTTGAAACTAATTTGACTGGACACCGTTGCTGCTATAGGCAGCAACGGCGCCAGTCAAATTAGTTTCAAAATATTTAAGGCTTACCTGTATAGTTTTCAGGAAATTAATAGTCAGGGAGTTCAGGGATCGTTCGATCCCATCACGTGCGAGGTGTGGGCGGAGCTTAGCCAGTGATTGGCGAGGCATAGATCAAACTCGAAAGGTTCATTGTCTAGAATACAAAGAAAGCTGGTCAGGCAATTCCCATTGTAGGCCCCTACTACTCAACTAAGCTATGTGTATAGGCAAAGTTAAAACGCAAAATGCCCCCATTTTTGTCTGGACTCTTCAACGCGACAAAAATAATTTTCTGCAAATCTTAAAAGTACGTATTCACACTAGAATGCCTGAAATTAAAATTGTTAAAATTACATACAATTAGAGGCTTAAATTGTGTGCCTATGTGTAACGAAACGAAATAAGTCTTAACCTATCACGA
Source organism: Chaetoderma sp. LZ-2023a (assembly GCA_034401795.1). Lineage (NCBI taxonomy): Eukaryota > Metazoa > Mollusca > Caudofoveata > Chaetodermatida > Chaetodermatidae > Chaetoderma > Chaetoderma sp. LZ-2023a. The sequence continues at coordinate 128,128,545 of CM067360.1, forward strand.
TTCCATTCCTGTATAAATTATTATTTTTTGTTGTGAATTTGAATTAGGAACTCGTGTCTCTAATTCAGTTTCGCAACATAAAAATTGCATTAATTGATATGGAAGTAAATCACCATATGTTAAGATTTATCTAGTTTCCTTACATACAGGCATGCAATTTAAGCTTCTAAGAGTATGCACTTTCAATAACCTTATTTTCAAGCATTCTGGTTTGAAAATGTACCTTTAACCACATAATTATCAATAGAAACAAATGTATCTCCTTAAGCACTTTAGGGAAAACGAACACGAGAGGGGTGGGTTGGGGGGCGGTAAATTCTATTGGGAATGTGCACGGCTATTGGATTGTAATTGGAAAGAATGACAGTTTGTATGTTTGATCACGTGGTAGCTCCTTGTTTGGAGTGCAGAATAACCTCTACAAATGTTCTCAATGCAATATTGCACTGCGTCTCTCAAATGCTGTATTTTTTCATTTATATGCTACTGAAGTATCCTATAACTGGCACTTGAGCGATGGCTGCCCCCCCCCCCCCACCACCTCCACCCCACCCACCACCACCTCCACCCCACCCCCACCCCCACCCCCGCCCCACCCCCGCGGCAACCAGGATGCGAGACATAACGTTGTCTTTTGCATAAATTGGCTGTCACATGAGTTTGAAATGAGGCAACAGAGATGATTTTTGTAAAGAGACATCTACTGATATGTTATTGGTGGGAAATCGGCATTCTGAAGGACAGCACAACTGCGTATTGGGAGCATCAAGGGAAGTAGATACAGACCCACAATCATTTTTTTAACTTGCATAGATTTTTAAAATATTGAACTATGCCAAATTTTGGGTTGATTTGTTACGCTTCCTCATCAGTATTAGCCAAATTTGTCTCCCAACATTCTGAGGAGCACGTGCATATTCATATGTTGAATTCAACTTTTAAAGTAAATAGCAAGAAAGTTTATTTTCATGTCAAACCTCATATGCAATCTGAGGCCGTGTTCTCACTAGTGAGTTAATACGGAATAACATCACACGTCAGTATGGTCTTATTCCTGATTAAGTCTCTGGCGAGAACACGACCTAAGTTAATAAATAACCGTCAGTCACTACAATCAAGAAAATGTATTGCTAACGTCTATCTGGTGACCTGCATGCTATTTTAAAATAACCCGCAGCATTCCGACGGACGCCTAAATGTGTTATACTACGAAAGCCCCGCATCTGCACGCACAAACTACCACGGATACGCACATACACACACATCAAAGAAAAGGTGCAAATATTGCCTATCTAAATCTAACCGCCAAACGTACAAATATGCCAATTCATATCAAATTTTGCATTAAATCGTAATTCGATTTTAAAATTCATAATAACTGTATCTTATTAAAGTTTGATTTATCGTTTTAAGAGTCGCGTCGAAGCCATTAATATCGCTGGAAAATAATTGCGATTTCGAAAGCACTTTGCATCGCGCGAATCACTTAACGCGATGATTATTTTAAGAGCGTGGAAATTCCTCAAGTCAAAATTGCTACAGTGACAAAAACGTCACATTGTTATTGACAACGAGTGTGGCATCAATGCCGCTTTGTTGGTGATTAGGTGTATAAATGATGAACGAGTTTTATATTGACACGTATCACAGGCGCACTATGAAACTAACTCGATCAAATTCATTTTTTTAAATTAGGAAAAAATCTATATCAGTCAGCTATGAAATGATCTCAGTGGAACATTAAAAGCTGAAAAATTGTC
>CM067360.1:128135304-128145304 GCA_034401795.1 Chaetoderma sp. LZ-2023a
CATAATGTTACGTCATAAGCGTACCACGTAAAGGATGCTGGGGAAAGAGCTCTGTTGAAACATTTTTGTTGTGTGTAGAACAGTATTGTTAGAGACAGCTCGAAAAGAGTGACATTTTGAAACTACTTTGTGCACCTCTTACCTAACATAATGCTGTTTACTATTTTATTGATCTTTATTTATAGTTGTTTGTTATGATAATACTAACGCGTATTAACCCCCATCTAGTCCTACCTATCGGACTCCACCCTATGCCGATTCTTGAAACGTATAGAATGATATCATAACGAATGACGTCATTGTGACGTCATGAATAACGTAGATAAGTACGTACCGAAACGCATATTTGAAGACGGACTATGTGTTGTTGTACGAATTGTATGTATTTACTATTTAATGAATAGTCTGTTGCATATTTTGAAACCAATTTGACTGGGCGCTGTTGCTGCCATAGGCGCCCAGTCAAATTAGTTACAAAATATTCAACAGCTTACCTGTATAGTTTTCAGGAAATTGATAGTTATGTCATTCGGAGATCGATCTATTACAACACGCTGTGACACAAGTGTGGGTGGAGCTTAGATAGAGGTGGGCGGGGCATAGCTAAACCTGGAAATGTCTATTCGTAAGAAGTTCAAACTCGCCTGATCTTAGAATCAGAATAGGATAGGTGTCTGGCTTTCTTGCTCCACAATGCGTGGCATATACCGTTTGAGCTACGTCCCATTTTCAATACGGTGCTCACGATTTTTGTGGATAGTTTGTGTGGAGGAAACTGAGATATGATTGTGTCTCAATGTATCATATAAACAAGCTTTCCAGCCCGTTCCATATTTTTCGATATGAGCACACGTGCCATATTCAACTGAGTATGTTCATTGACTGTTGGGTGCGCAACCCATTTATATCGACCAATTAAAACATCGATTGATGTGAGCGTGACGCGTAGGGATTACTACGCGGTACTGTTTTACTACGATTTGTTTACTACGATTTGTCATTCATGAAACGTCATCTCAAAATGTCATCGTTTGACAGTTTATCAGTCGGCAGCGAAGTAACGATTGATGGCCGTGGCTCTGCGAGTCTTAGAAGAAAAGTGTAGTTTACGGCTGACCTCGCCAGATTTTGTGTTTGTCACCAGATTTTGCTGCGCATTCAGTATCTGTTATCAAGTAGTGGTGCGTCACAGCGGCGGTATCGATTTCACGAAAATCAACAATGAGAAATCAGATAAAAGTCACATCAGCAACTATTGGCAAATATTTCAAAATTACAGTTTATATGATAAATAAAATCTCAAACTCGGTTACTTTTCATATCACTAATATGAACCTCGTTGAAAATTATCAATTTTGCACTTGCTAAAGCTCGTGCAAATTGATAATTTTCAAGTCGGCCTATAATAGTGATATGAAAAGTGAGCTCGTTCCAGATTCTCTATTTTGATCTTTTGACCTGAAACTATGATGGTATATGCCAAATTGGGTGATTTTACATTCTTGTGTTCCGGCGATATGAGGCACGTTGGTAGGCAGGCAGGCATGCAGGCGGGTGGGCGGGCGGGCGGGCGGGCGGGGGGCGGGCGGGCGGCCAGCCAGCCAGCCAGATAGATAGATAGATAGATAGATAGATAGATAGATAGATAGATAGATAGATAGATAGATAGATAGATATATAGATAGATATAGATAGATAGATAGATAGATAGATAGATAGATAGATAGATAGATAGATAGATAGATAGATAGATAGATAGATAGATAGATAGATAGATAGATAGATAGATAGATAGATAGATAGATAGATAGATAGATAGATAGATAGATAGATAGATAGATAGATAGATAGACAAACGGACAGACAGACAGGGTTGACAGGTAGACAGGAGACAGGTGTAGCTCGCTGGGTAGTGTCGGGTCGTTCCATGATGTCCGCCGCGCCACACGTGCACGACGAACGCGGATAATGACTAACTCTCGGTCTCGGGGTAACTGATTCCGAGCGACGCCGACCTGCGGGGAACAAAGACCGGCTCCTAAGGCCGGTGGAACTCAATTGTTCCGGTGGGGCCGTGCGACCATTGCCGCTAACATTAAATTGCACAGTATCTGCCCATGAGTTTGTGTCACCGGTATACCTGTTCATAGCGATTTTGAGATCTATGAACAGACAAGATTTAGACGGTGACCTAAAATAATTAAAGATTACTAATATATATCTCTTATATAACTGTTGAGATATAATATTATAAGAATAATACATAACATAGAGCAGTCATATGAACCTTTAAACGTGGAGTCACCGGAGGTACCACACAGACACGCAGGTCCGCAGACGTACCCCCACAAAGGAGGATCCCGCATACGATAGCACTAATTAACTTAATATAAGCTATTATACTTTTAAGCTGAAAAGGAAGAAGAGAAAGAAACTCTTGAGTGGCGAGAGCCTTTGTGCCTCACGCTGGCATTACTCCTAGTGCTGTATTCTTGGGTGAGGAGTAGTAGCCTCGCGCGGGCCGCCATCACTGGATCCTTGCTAGACGTAAGTGCCTCGTGCGGTCCTCAGTCGAAGGAAGATGCTGCCACCGCAGAAGTGGAGAGACAGAGATGGCCAACAAACGGCCATCCTGTATTCAACCAATAAATGCTGCAAGAAAAGACCATCCTAGTGAAACTATAACCAAAAGTTTTGCGTGCTGTTTTACGTGAAGACGAGACAAGCGATTCCCGTAGGATTCCCAAGTTATCGTCTTATGTAATTCCAAGAATCCTGAATTAGTAGGTGTCGCTTTTATTTATGCGGGCCTTCTTCTATGCCTAACCTATCATTTTAGGTGTTGAAAGACAAGACCTAGTTTAGGCCTAGCTTTAGATACGGCTGTCGGTGAGAGCAGACACCCCAAGGCGGCAGTGCTCAAGACAGTATGCGTACATGTCACTTTGCAAGATATCCGAGCCTGATGAGAGTCCAGACATCTTGCTCCGTAACCACATAAAACATCACAGGACTATGGCTACCTTTTTACACAAGAAAATTTATTCCAACTGAACTGTCATTACGGTGAGGATTAGAGAGATGGATATCCACCGTAAATGTCCTTCCCGCAAGGGCGTGGCAGATTCCATCATCTTGCCCAGATATTTATATAGAATTCGGTGGAGATACATATCTCGTCCGTCACCAATCCTATGGAGCTAAATTATTGACCTAACATTAGGTTTATATCCAAGTTGCCTAAATATGCACTGCGGTGCGGGATATCTATCCTAAGAAAGATAAAGAGAAATAATAATAATAATAATAATAATAATAATAATAATAATAATAATAATAACAACGTTTTCACAGTGCTTCTTACATTGGCAAGGGTAACTAACTAACACGTATCTTAAGATACAGGCCGGTGTATGTGATACCATACCTTGGCCATCACCGCTCGGAAACCTCCTAAAGTTTCCCAGAGTCGGATCAGTCCACGGTACAGATAGGGACGTCCAAACAATTAAGAAGCCATAAGGCCTCGTGGAACATGAAGAGAGACAATAACTTTGTAAATATGAGGCCCTATGGGTAAATTGGCCAATTTTACACAACCTTGCTGGGGTGCGGGGCTAGATTACCGCAACGACCGGAAAAGAGGCGTACACTATGTGTCTCCTAACGAAGAAATTGTCTCTAATCACATTAAACCTATCCTATCGAGCTGAATAGTCAGGTTTAGTCGGTAACATGCCGGGCTAAACAGAGTTAATAGCACGGACAGCGACCTCAGTGAAAGATTGTCGGTGGCGGGAAAACGTGATGCATATATAATGTTGATGTATAGTATCTCCTAAGTGCACTGCGGTCCTAGGTTTTCTACAAATAAACAAAACATATCAACTGATGGCTACTTGCCATATACTAAACTAACCTAGTACAAAACGGTAATAGTACATCTTCTTATTCTTTTCGATCGCTGGTATCACACTTGGAGAGCCGTTCTCAAGATGAAATCTGTGGTTTTCTGCAGTTCTTCCACAAGCCCATACAGCTTTTCAAGAAAAGATGTTGACAAAGGCCAGATCTCTTCTCTCAGCAGCTGATACGTACTGCAACATTGAAGTATGTGCTCTGTGGTCTGTTCTGCTTCTCCACAAGGACAAGCGGCCGATGTCGTGAGGTGGAACCGCCTGTACATGTGTTGGTTTTTGTCTTCTCTTTCGGTTGGCCAGTAGCTCTCCATCCTCGTCCCCTGGCTCCACAAGACGAGTTGATGGGACCTCCAGTAGCTGAGGGTGGGCTCCTTCGAGGCATGGAGCCCGGCGCTGCACCTGCCTGGCGGATCCTCACAGGGCGAGCACCATTTCGGTTGATTCGATCTCCAAGTGTCATTCATTAGCGTTGTGCACAATGCTCTGGTTAGCCCCTCCAAATGTCTGGATTGACACCCAGTGGGTTACAACCCGGCGCCACGTTGAGGCCGAGCATATAGTCTTAAACAGGGGCAAGTAATAGTACATAAATTGATTAGAACAGTAATAACACAGATTGATAGACCTAATACGGTGAGGTTAGTGAAACACCTTACAGTGAAACAAGGATAATATGAACAATAATAATAAAGAAATTATAACTAGCGGCCCTGAGACCGGGACGGTACCTGTTAGTCATCGGTACCGTTTACAGAGGAAAATACGGTAATTAAGGTATTATTAAATGAATATCTTAAGAATTAATTAAAGACGGTGTAATTAAATATATCATGTATAGTTACTTGAATACCCAGTAGCCGTTCTTAATTGCGGCTACTATGTTACTGAAATTGATACGTCACTATGCTCGGTGACGTGAGTTGACACGTTCTCTGTAGACTGGATCAGTTTCCGCATGTAGATGTTCCGCAGGATACGGTCTCTGTAATGCTGGTCCAGGACAGAAGCGGCACAAACTCAGAACAGTGAAACACAGTATAAGAATAGTCTACTGATTATCCATGTCCGTTAATAATAACGGTAAGTAGTATAGTTAAAATAACCCATTAACAGGAAGTGTTATTGATACAGTTGTTATTAAAGCGTACTATTTAAGCTTAACGGTGCCCGGTGCGTCCATTAGTTCTTAAGGCACACCGAGCAAAGTTTACTTGGCTACGGTCAGAACGTTAAATCATCACATACGACATGCAGTATGGCGGTTGAAGGTCCACTTTTCCGCGTGGCTGGCAGACCCGGTGAGTTATCCACCGAGGAGCATTGCTGGCTCTACGTTATGCAGAATTACATATCGGGACCGTAATGGTCCACCGTAGTATTAGTTCCGATACAGTTAGTAATTAAAACAGAACACTATGAAGATGTTGTCACACAGTGCTGTGGCCTGATTTCTCTTGCGGTCCGAGCGGTACTGGTAGTTGAAGTTGTGCCGAGATGATGTTGGATTCCGTCTTCGGCACTCCAGTTGTTCAGTCAGATTTCCGTGCTTGGAAAGCTCCTGACTGGTCGGCCACCGGCCGATGACGCTCTCGATCTTCGTTCGTTCGTTCGTTCAATTGGTATTTATTGGCCGCTCACACCTAGATGTATTTGAGCCATGACACACTCTTAGAGGTGCTTCCCCGAAGGGTTGCGTTGCTTCCCCGAAGGGTTGCTCTAAATAAATGAAAACTGAAATAAGTCGAAAAATTAAGTTGTTGCTGGGAGTGTGTTGCCTGATGTTTCCTAATGTATTGTAGTTGGCTAGTGTCTATGTTGTATGCAGTGTTGAGGCAGGGGTGGGAGGGGGAATTAGTTTATTTCTCAAGGTGGTGGGGTGGGGCTGGAGGGCAGTCTGTAAAATAAAATCTCAAAATTAGAAATCAGGACAATTTAAAAATAAAAAATATTATGATGAAACTGAATGATAATACTATCAACTGAGAAGAAACAAATTAACATAATGGCGTGTGATTAACTGAATAAGAAACGGGAAGAAGAAACTAAAGATCTAGTGTGTGCAGAAATTAGGACCTGAGTTACTAACTTAGAATTATAACCTGTTGCCGTTTGAAATGATAAATTGATTGAGTGTTGCTGTTTAGGTATTGATGGGCCTAGTCATTGTTCATCATCAGTCAAGGCTCAGGCTGCGAAGAAGGCTGTTCTCTTATATTTGTGCAGATTGTTTGTGAAGGAGAGCTTCAGCATTTACACCGACAGGGATGGTGATCTCTCGAGCAAGGCCATGTCGATCATGAAGGTGTGGATCTCATCAGGCATGGAAGGCAGTTTTTCCCCAATCTCCAATCGTCAGGGTTACACATCTCGTCTCCATCTCAGTTCGTTCGCCGAGTCTTCCCCAGGTCAGACAGCACGTCTTTCAGCAGATGGACCGACCACTCATCGACTACACTCGACCAACAGCATCCTTTTAGGGCGGATTTGGCAAATCTGCCTAATTTTTTATGTTACCCTTGTCCGTATGTGGCTATACACAAGTGCCTCTTTTTAGGTAGGTGTGTGTATACCCACATACAAACAAAAGTTGTTTTGACGGCTCATGGGCAGGGTCAATGGGCTTCGGCCCATTGGCCAAAGATTTCCATATCTATCCTGCCCCTGCACCTTTACATGTGCCAAACGTGTCCGAAAGCCTATCAAAAGTGTCACTTTCTGAGGGATTCCAACCTCAGTCCATGAGTTCTTTAACGTCCGATTTGCTTCAATGCTAATCAGACGGGACCAACTTCTTTACGTCCCTTCCGAAGGACGGTTAGTAGTTATTTTAGTTATGTTTTTATTGTCTGTCCTTAGTGCAGTCAGACTTACCTTTTTACACTGTATTTTCTGTATATGGTAGATGTTTTCTTGGCTTCTTTTCTGTCCTATTGGGATGGCAGGCGTAGCTGGGTCGTGCAGTCCCTTCCGCATGTAATGTGTTGTTATGAATAGGGGGTCACGTGGCTTTTGTACACAGGGTGCATAGTATTACCACTGGCAAATGAATGCCCGACCTCTACATGCACAACAGTATAATCGTTGTCACGTCCCTTTTCAGTTTTCTTCTTTCGTGGCTGGTGTAGGGGGTTTGGCTTTTGTACGCAGAGCGCATAGTATTACCATTGGCAACTGAATGCCTGACCTCTTTGTGAACAGCAGTAAAATCGCTGTCACAACCCCTTAGCTGTTAGTTGGGTCGTAGTGCTTTCCGTGCCGCTTTTTTAGTCGTGTAGGGGGGGTCTGGCTTTTGTACGCAGAGCGCATAGTATTACCATTGACAACTGAATGCCTGACCTCTTTGCGAACAGCAGTAAAATCGCTGTCACAACCCCTTAGCTGTTAGCTGGGTCGTAGTGCTTTCCGTGCCGCCTTTTTTAATCGTGTAGGGGGGGTCTGGCTTTTGTACGCAGAGCGCATAGTATTACCATTGACAACTGAATGCCTGACCTCTTTGTGAACAGCAGTAAAATCACTGTCACAACCCCTTATCTGTTGGCTGGGTCGTAGTGTTTTCCGTGCCGCTTTTCTTTTTCTTTTTTTTTTTTTAGTCGTGGAGGGGGTCTGGCTTTTTTACGCAGAGCGCATAGTATTACCATTGGCAACTGAATGCCTGACCTCTTTGTGTACAACAGTAAAGTCGTTGTCACAACCCCTTTTTCTGTTAGTAGATCGTAGTGTTGTCCCTTTCGGTTGTTGCATCGTTAGGGGGTCTGGCTTTTTTACGCAGAGCGCATAGTATTACCATTGGCAATTGAATGCCTGACCTCTTTGTGAGCAGCAGTAAAATCGCTGTCACACCCCCTTTATTTCCGTGGATCAGGTGGCAGTGAGTTCCATTTCTTTCTTTTGTCTTCAGTGTATGTTCTCTGGGCTTCAACCTTTGGGCGCTTTAGACTGGCTTTCTTATGTTTTGGTCTGTCAACCAGTCAGTTAATGTAATGTAACTTACCTTCATTCTTTCTAGGCCATCAATTTACCTACTCTGCCTTTCCTTACTTCTTCAGGTCTGTAATCCTCTTCCAGTATTTACTTACTTATGTGTATATCTGCATACGTCCTGTCATAGGTACTTACCTTTTTCGTTTTAATGTTGATGTTTATATATATTTATATATCTTGTCGTCTGTGGTCGGTCGATATCTATACAATTAGTCAGTCTACATAGTCTCTCAGTTGGTCGATCTATCGTCAGTCATTTTAGATTGTCAGTGCATCAGTGTCCATATTGATTTAGTCAGTCTAATTAGTTAGTCAGGCTACTCGGTCAGTCAGTCATTCAGTTCTGGGTGTCTTAGAGCACTTCAATGTTATCATTTTCCGAGGGATTCCAACCTCAGTCCATGTGTTCTTTCACGTCCACTCAGCATAACCACTGGGCAGACGGGGCCAACTTCTTTACGTCCCTTCCGAAGGACGTTAGTAGTAAAGGTTAGCATTGTCATGTTCTGGTTCTCCGTCAGTTATTCTACCAAGTCATTCAGTCAAGTAAGTCCAGTCAGTCAAGTAAGTCCAGTCATTCAGTCAAGTCAAGTCATTCCGTCATGTCAAGTCACATCAAGTCACATCAAGTCATTCAGTCAAGTCATTCAGTCAATTAAGTCCAGTCAGTCAAGTCAAGTCATCAATCAATTCAAGTCATTCAGTCAAGTCAGGTTATTCAGTCAAGTCAAGTCAAATTATTCAGTCAAGTCATGTCATTCAGTCAAGTCATTCAGTCCAGTAAGTAAAGTCAAGTCATGTCATTCAGTCAAGTCAAGTCATTTAGTCAAGTAGGTACAGTCAAGTCAAGTCATTTAGTCAAGTCAAGTCTCTCGGTCAAGTCATGTCATTCAGTCAAGTCAAGTTATTCAGTCAAGTCAAGTCATTCAGTCAAGTCAAGTCATTCAGTCAAGTCAAGTCATTCAGTCAAGTAGGTACAGTCAAGTCAAGTCATTTAGTCATGTCAAGTCATTCAGTCAAGTTACTCGGTCAAGTCAAGTCATTCAGTCAAGTCAAGTCATTTAAGTCAAGTCATGTCATTCAGTCAAGTCACGTTATTCAGGTCAAGTCATTCAGTCAAGTCAAGTCAAGTCATTCAGTCAAGTAAGTACAGTCAAGTCATCAATCAAGTCAAGTCATGTCATTCAGTCAAGTCAAGTTATTCAGTCAAGTCAAGTCAAATTATTCAGTCAAGTCATTTAGTCAAGTAGGTACAGTCAAGTCATTTAGTCAAGTAGGTACAGTCAAGTCAAGTCACTCGGTCAAGTCAAGTCATTTAAGTCAAGTCAAGTCATGTCATTCAGTCAAGTCAAGTCAAGTCAAGTCAAGTCAAGTTAAGTCATTCAGTCAAGTCAAGTCATTCAGTCAAGTCATTCAGTCAAGTTACTCGGTCAAGTCAAGTCATTCAGTCAAGTCAAGTCATTTAAGTCAAGTCATGTCATTCAGTCAAGTCAAGTTATTCAGGTCAAGTCATTCAGTCAAGTCAAGTCAAGTCATTCAGTCAAGTAAGTCCAGTCAAGTCATCAATCAAGTCAAGTCATGTCATTCAGTCAAGTCAAGTTATTCAGTCAAGTCAAGTCAAATTATTCAGTCAAGTCATTTAGTCAAGTAGGTACAGTCAAGTCATTTAGTCAAGTAGGTACAGTCAAGTCAAGTCACTCGGTCAAGTCAAGTCATTTAAGTCAAGTCAAGTCAAGTCATGTCATTCAGTCAAGTCAAGTCAAGTCAAGTCAAGTCAAGTCAAGTCAAGTCAAGTCAAGTCAAGTCAAGTCAAGTCATTCAGTCAAGTCAAGTCATTCAGTCAAGTAGGTACAGTCAAGTCACTCGGTCAAGTCAAGTCATTCAGTCAAGTCAAGTCATTTAAGTCAAGTCAAGTCATTCAGTCAAGTCATGTCATTCAGAAATCATCCTCTTTTATACTCATGGTGACGTCGTAACTGGCTGCCTCAACCAATCAGAATTTGCTGAACCAGCCAATCAGCGCGCTGTAATCCTGGAACGTGTACACAATTATCTAAATATCGTGATAGATATAGGTGTGAAGATGACGTAGTGAGTCA
>CM067360.1:128150304-128330304 GCA_034401795.1 Chaetoderma sp. LZ-2023a
CCAAGAGAAGACTATTTTTTTTAAATCACTACCTGAAATGCCTGGCTCGGTAACCGAGCCAGTCATTGCAGTGGTAAATTTTCTAAAATAGTCTTCTCTTAGCCTGCCAATGGACATTCTGTAAGTAAATATTTTAATTTTTTGAACAAATTTAATCACTAAAGGGTTAAATAGTAAAGAGATACAATTCATCCAACTTGACGGACTTTTCCCCCGTAATTCATGACGTAATTGATCATGACGTCAGACTGCATGTGACGTACTTGATTATGTCATATGATTGACTGAGAAATGGAATTTCTCCATTTTAGTCGCTGCTTAAGATCTAGCAACACATGCATTGTCGGGAATGTCAATGTGCTAATAAAGGAATACCTTGTTGTTAACATTTTGAAAAATGAACGGGATACTCGATCTGGCACATGTATCGGAATAATATTCATTTATTTCTTGGAATTATTAACATGTAAATTGCCAGAATGTGCTTTCTTGGATAGCGAGAAATCCATTATGGGAACTAAACAATTAAATGAACATAACATCACATCTAAATGACATATATTGATAACTAATAATTCACAACTGTGCCCCTACATGCGCTTAAAAGCTACATATGAAAATATATATGATTACTGTGTTCTGCGGCTGTAGTAGTAGAAACATCCTACAGCTGCAATCAGTCCTCCTTCGCTTTTTCCCACTGTGACTTGTCCTCAGCTGAAATCCTTAGCTTCCTCAGGTCCATCCTTGACATGAGTGTACCGAGTCCTGCTTTCTTGAGGTCGCCTCGTAGCACGCTTAGCAGATTTATGTATTGTCTACTGGCTTTGTATTTGCTGGCTCCGAGTAGGAAGAATTCCAATGCTCTCAATGTCTTTTCTGGCATCCTTAGCACATGGCCAAACATGGATCATCTTTGCTGGGTAACCTTTACAGACAGCGGCGACGTATTACAAATTATGCTATCTGGCCATCAGTGTCCGGTGATGGTGCGTAAGTGTTTGAGGTGGCAGGCATCGAGCTTGTCTAGATCTGCCTTTGGAGCTGCCCAGATGTTACAGTTATACAGCATCAAGGACACACAGGTTGCGTTGTACAAACGTAGCCTTTTTATCAAGGGCATCTTTGATCTACAAATCCATAGCTTCCAGAAGGACTGGAAAGCTGTGTTCCCCGTGACGCAGTGTGCAGCAATGTCAGTAGCACTGCAAAGCAGCGAGCCCAGGATTTAACTTTTCCACCATGGTTCGCTGCCACGAAGTGAATCGTCATTTTCTTTAGTTTCATGCTTTGTAGATAGGTATATGTGTGTGTGTGAACCTTCTTTTGGATTCATTCATAAAGAGTTTCACAATTTTTAGTTTGCTTGCAGCTATGGGGAGAAGTTTGTCAATGGGTTTTTTCCTCGTCTATGAAGTCCACATCGTCGGCATAATCCATTTCTAGCGGCATACCCAGTATTGACACTGGTAGGTTGGATCTAAAAGTTACATGCAAATCAGCTGTTTGTTTGAAGTTAAATCCATATCCACCAACAGTTTGAACCCGAGAGCAAATATTCAAAATTCATATCAGAAATATCATGAAGCATAGAATCTGAACGTATGGTCGGCATCAATTATTGTACACTGATATTAGATTCTCAGTTGTACACGGTTTGAAACGTGATACGATACGTTCTTTGAGTTTGGCCGCATTGTCCTGCTCTCCGCGAACTATAGCGAGATACAGATCATGGTAACATGTCACGCAATCGCTGGAAAATATTGAAGTTACGACCATGTACCGAATGCTATCCTGATAAGCCGGCTTACAATGCTCAAACTGAACCAATAATGGGCCGTATTGGCCCGGTATTGGTCCAGTACTGGCCCACAAAGCTGGGTTAATTCTCATAGGCCGGCTTACAATGCTCAAGCTTAACCAATACTGGGCCGTATTGGCCCGGTATTAGTCCAGTCCCATCCCAGATAGCTGGATTAGTCCTGAAAAGCCGGCTTACATTGCTCAAACTGAACCAATACTGGGACGTATTGGCCTGGTATTAGTCCAGTATCAGCTCAGAAATCCGGGTTAATCCTGATAAGCCGGCTTACATTGCTCAAACTGAATCAATATTGGGCAGTATTGGCCCGGTATTAGTCCAGTACCGGCCCAGAAAGCCTGGTTAATCCTGATAAGCCGGCTTACATTGCTCGAACTGGACCAATATACTGGGCCGCATTGGTCCTATGTTAGTCCAGTATCGGCCCAAAAAGCCAGCCTATGGTGGTATATATCTCACTTAAGTCCCCATAGATAAGTATGTATTTCTGTCCACTACTAAAACAATTAAAGTCTTACGGCTGTTATTTTAGCACATGTGGTCAAATATGCTCGATAATGAACACATTTTTAGTCACGAGATTTATTTATTATTTTCCCAAGCTTGTTTAATGTCACCCCTCGGGACAGTTCAGGCAGTTTAGTGTCAAAACCGGAATTCTAAAGTGTTTCTCCTCGCCATCGCATTCAGAAGTTTCGAAACATATTCGATGGTGTTTAACTGACTAACAGCTGCAAGCGACCAGACAAGAATTTCAATGGGCAATAACTCTGGAACTGCTGGAAATTTTGAAAACAATTTGACTGAAAGTTCTTGGTGGCTTAGCCACCAACATCTTTCAGTCAAATTGTTTTCAAAATATTCACCATATACATAGCTAAACTCCATGAAAATGTACAAAATGTGCAGAAATTTAGCAGTTAAATGGTAAAATTATAAATACAATTATCACAGCGCATAGATATAATAATGTTCATCGATATTTCGCTCGTAAAACGGTTTTATGGTGTCCGATATTTTTACAATTTATTGACCAGATGACCAGGTGCATTTGAGGGCATAAAGGCCTGGAATATAATGGGTCGGGTATTGAATTTCTTAACGTAAAACATAAATGGATAGAACTAATGGCGTGTAACTTACTTCGTCTCGTATTTCTGCTCATTTTACGAGAGTCCTTATTCTAATTTATTGCACAGTAAAATGTGTTCCAAAAAGACTATTTATTTATTGCGCTCTAAGATGGCGCTTCTGTATGACATATACACCGACATCGTATACACGAAAGCACGCATACACTCACGCCGTCATTCTCCAACCATCCACGCAACATAATTTTGCCCTTTTAGGTTGCTCTGGCGGAGATGTCGTGGTGGTATATTTGGTAACAACCTGATGTTCTAAAACGACTGTCTCGGGTTCGTGGCTTAGTACGTATCGATAGAAATAATAACATCCTAAATGGCGTGTATAGGGTCTAGAAAATTTGGACGCAATAGAACCCAAACAAATAATTTCTGGCAAATGACTCTGATTATATTACCTATTCAAATGGTAGAATATGTTAACTTACTTATGAGTTGAATTATACCTGAGCATTCATAAAACCCAAGGATATATATTGAGATTCAGTGAACCGTGAAAAGACTGACCAATTCTATGTAGATGAGACGAAGTTTAGTGACTTTATGTGAAAAAGTCTTGAAACTATGTCGGAATAATAATGGACCATTCCAGTTTATCCATCTGCCATATGACGTCATCGTCAACCACGTGACGTGTAGGATTACGTCATACTCAGTGATGTCATGAATGACGTAGAACATACGGTCTAAGCCACGGTCTAAGCGCTGTAGTACGAATTGTATGTCTTTACTATTAAATAAAATTGGTGTTGAATATTTTGAAACTAATTTAGTGGGGCGCTGTTGCTCACATAGGAAGCAACATCATCCAGTCAAATTCGTTTCTAAATATTCAACAGCCTACCTGTATGGCTTTCTGGAAATGGATAGCCAGGGAGTTCAGGGATCGATCGATTCCAACACGAGCAAGGTGTGGGTGGAGCTTAGCTACAGATGGGTGTGGCATAGCTAAAACTGGAAAAGTCCATTCTGTGCAGATGACGCACCTTGATTCAATGACGTGACCAGACACGAAGTTTAGTGACTTTATATGAAAAAGTTCTAGAAGATTTTATATGATGTTGAAGCTTGAAAAGTAGGTCAGGCTGAGCAGCGCTTGATATACTACACACCGTTAGCCGAAATGCATCCACACGCCACCAAGTTATTCTCGGCATGCGGGACTTACCCTGCAGTACATCTTTACAGCAGGTGCGTGCGTGCGTGCGTGCGTGCGTGCGTGCGTGCGTGCGTGCGTGCGTGCGTGCGTGCGTGCGTGCGTGCGTGCGTGCGTGAGTGCGTGCGTGCGTGCGTGCGTGCGTGCGTGCGTGCGTGCGTGCGTGCGTGCGTGCGTGCGTGCGTGCGTGCGAATGTATGTATGAAAGATGAAAAACTGCGCTGTCTGTATAATTTACTATTGATTCCAATGGAAAACTCGACCTTTGACACATATATTATCCAGGTATGATACCGATGTCGTTCTTATGTTCCTGGTAACTTATGGCACAAGGTACCCACTCACAAATTTAGAAATCAATAACTCCAATTATTATACACCTGTGTGTATTTATCCAATGAAATACTTCAAATTATACCACGTGACCCTCCGATAATTTTTCCATATTTTGACGATGCAAAACCCGTACTTTATTAGGCCTATACACCTGCGCGTGTTTATCTAATGAAACGCGTCCAATTAGACCACGTGACCATCCAATAATTGTTCTGTATTGGACGATACAAAACCCGTATTTGACAGAAAAATCCTTAGTGGATGCTGCTAAAAATCTGTATTTAACGTTAAAGAACGATAACTCTTTCCGCATTAATTTCTTCATATTGCGCTGTTAATGGAGGTAACTTCTATTGCGTTGATACAGTTTGACGTTGATGAGGTAATGAAGTCAATGGGTCTTTCCACTTTATCCATGCATCATATGATGTCATAATCAAATACGTGACGCATAGAATGACATCACAATCAATGACGCCACTATGAGGTCATGGATGGCGTAGATAAGTACGTCACGAACGCATAGGTGAAGACGGACTATGCGTTGTTGTACGATTGATGTCTTTACTATTTAATAAATATCATGCGAACAAAAAAATATTCAACAACTTAACTGTATAGTTTTCAGGAAATTGATAGTCAGGGCATTCGCGGATCGATCAGTCTAAACACGGCGAAGTGTGGGTGGGAATAGCTAAAACTAGAAAGTTCCATTGAGACATACGAGCAATCGGGTGCAGCGAAAAAAAGAAATTCGGTATCATAGATAATAATTAAACCCGTTATCCCATTTCTCAAATATTAGCGACGGTACGTTCAATATCACTGTAAATATTGGAAACAGTAGCCGCTCATAATATCTAGCATACGTTTTCTCACGAAGAAATTCATTCTATTTCAGAGATCAAAGCAAATCTGTGTTGATTGTTTGTGTTTATTTGCTGATAATGGCCCTTTCTACTTTTAGCTATGCCCCGCCCATCTCTAGCTAGGCTCCACACACACCTCGCTCGTGTTGGGATGGATCGATCTCTGAACTCTCTGACTATCAATTTCCAGAAAACTATACAGGTAAGCTTTTGAATATTTTGGAACTAATTTGACTGAGCGCTGTTGCTGCCAATGGCAGCAACAGCGTCCAGTCAAATTAATTTCAAAGTATTTAACAGCATGTTTATTAAATAGTAGAGACATACAATTCGTACTGAGTGCCGGACTATTAAGAGTTCAAGACGTGCCAAATTTTATGACGTAGTGATTATGACGTCAGTATTAACGTCATTTACTTTGTTATGATGTCATATGACGTTATATGATCGATGGATAAATTTTGAATGGTCCATTGTAATAGGTGCATAATAAATAGGTCATTATTACATTTTTGAGTCCAATACGAATTGTTATTGTACGAGTCTACGTTGTTTTGAAATCTGTATTGGACGAGACGCAAATAACCTAATAATATCACTAGCTTATCTGTCTTCATTTGTCCCCTTATTTGAGAAACCCAAAGGGGGCATAACTCCAGAGTCTTCATCGACTCAGCTTCATGTTCGGAATGTATATACTAGATACCGGTATGAACATATTGGCCACGTTAGATCTACATCCATCCAGAAATAACGAAATGTGCCATCATTATGGGCGACGCACAGACGGGCGGACATATGGGAAGACACACGGCACGTCGGTGGGTGGTGGATGATTGCTATAGCCCAGCTGGGCTGAAAATTATTTGCAATCCTTTGCAAATGGGGGATGCCTTAGCAACATGACACACTGCACTCCCAGTATAACAAAACTAAATTAATTGTATTTAATCCACTGCACCAAAATGGCGGCAACCACTCAAGTATTGACGTCATAATCAAGTAGGTACGATGTACAGGCTAACGTTACAGACAAAATGCGTAATGAATGACGTAACCAGGTCCATCGTAAACCTTGAATATTCCGTCGGTTTTACCAATTGTATGTCTATACCATTAAATAATAAACATTCTGTTGAATATTTCGAAACTAATTTGACTGAGCGCTGCGGCTGAAATAGGCAGCAACAGCACCCAAGTCAAATTAGCGTTAAAATATCCAACAGGTTAGCTGTGTATAGTTACCATGAAATTGGGATTCTGGGAATTCCGAATTCAATGTATATAAATCTATCCTAACACTCACAAAGCGAAGAAATGGGCGGGGCGGGGCATAGCTAAAAGTGGATTCATCCGTATTAATGTCAAAAGCAAATTATTATGATATAGATAGAGGAACCTGTTTGAAAGCGAGTGATATGGACTCGGTATGTCATAAAATATCAGTAAAAATGCGATACCTGAGATGAAATATAGATATCTCCTTAACACCTATATCCCTGAGATTCAACTGTCACAAATTTAAGACACGTATTCAAGAAACGTGTTGAGTATTTTGAAACTAATTCGACTGGAACCTGTTGCTGCCATAGGCAGCAACATGTTCTAGTCGAATTGGTTTCAAAATATTTAACAGGTTTCTTGAATATGTAAAGAATTGGGGAATCGTAAAGAATTTGTTGTTTGTGGCCCGGAAGGTAAGTCTGCGGACCTACTTTCCAGGAACTCAGGCATCATTCACCGTCAATTACCGGTTATGTGTTAATAATCTACGACTACACCAACGTTAGAATTCCAATGTCTGGTTCGCTTTAAACTTCACCCGGAAACAGGTGCGAATGTAATAAAGACTGACACAAAACGCTGGATGCTGGCGCGATGTTTTGATAAATCCCCTCGCCGAGTCTGTTTCATCCGTCTTTTTTCACCCCCGGATCCCTCACTGAGGAGAAAATTTGGCGAACGCCGATAAAGTGTAAGTAATTACTGGAAATAGATTTGTAAATTATACTTATCTTTATACCACATATATATTTATAGGAGGATGATGGGTGGGGGAGATTTGCAAACTGTGAACCACTGTGCATAATTTCTGTGATTTATGGCTTGTATTTACGGAAAATGTCTTTGTTTTTTCTGAAAGATTGATGATATCTTTGCCAAAAACAACAGTGTTCTACTAAAATAGTCTATCAAGCTGAGATTGTCAACGTCTATTTAAAAAAAATTAAATATTTAACCTCTGTTTTTTAAACTATTTGTTGGGGTAGTTTCATTAACGCTGTAACTGGTTTTGAGGACTATGTATAATGTGTAACCGCCAGAACTTTCAGCAGATCCGTGTTTTCAAAAGGAACACAACAGGGGAATACCGTTTTATCTATGCCCCGCCCATCTTTAGCTAACCTCCACCAACACTTCGCCAGTGTTGTGATCGATCGATCCCTGAACTCCATGACTAACAATTTCCAGAAAACTATACAGGTACGC
Source organism: Chaetoderma sp. LZ-2023a (assembly GCA_034401795.1). Taxonomy (NCBI): domain Eukaryota; kingdom Metazoa; phylum Mollusca; class Caudofoveata; order Chaetodermatida; family Chaetodermatidae; genus Chaetoderma; species Chaetoderma sp. LZ-2023a. The sequence continues at coordinate 128,158,126 of CM067360.1, forward strand.
TGTTGAATACTTTGAAACTAATTTGACTTGGTGCTGCTGCTGCTGCTGCTTATATTCAACAGCGTATTTATTAAATAGTAAAGACATACAATTCGTGTACAACAACTGATAAGTCATCAGTTAAGCGTTCGTGACGAACTTGTCTACGTCATTCATGACGTAATTACTTATGACGTCATCCTGCACGTCACGTAGTTGATTATGACGTCATATGATTGATGGAGAACCTGGAAACGTACATTGTACATCGATCTCTTAAAAAATCTGGGTTGACAAGCAAATTTGTTTGGAGTAGGCCGAATCATTATGTTTCATGATTTATTTTCCAACCTGTCATCTATACGAGTGGCATCTGAAAAATATGTTCATATGTTCGTGGTTGGGTCCGTGTTTTTATGCATTAGAGCGTCCGTCCGAGTAATTTCCCGGGCATAACTGTAGAATGCATGCGTAAATTCTCATCAAATTTGATACATCCGTGTCTAGTCTGAGTCTGCCCTCTGACTAATCCTGCCCTATGGCAGATATTTGAACAGACCACAGACCTTTGAATTTTCAAATGTGGTATGCGGCAGTGCGATGAATGGACGAAAAATGAAAGGCCTGTGAAAGACTGACTGGCAGAGTGGGACCAAGCGCGTCAATCTGTCCAAATATCTGCCATGTTCATATTCACCCAAGTTATGTCCCTTGAATTCCTAAACATTTGCTCAAATTCTATGCTTGATTACTTTTAAGTTTAACCACCTGGTGCTGTGTGGGGTGGGGATGGGTGGAGGACATCATGTGACCACAGACTGAGTTGTCTTTTTATTTACTCAAAGGTGCGTGCGTGCGTGCGTGCGTGCGTGCGTGCGTACGTGCGTGTGTGCTAATCTGTATTTCCAAAACTGCCGATCAGATTTTGATTCAAATTTTAACAGAACAAGGTCTGTTACAATCAAAGAGAATCTCCCGGAGAAGTAGGCCGATGATCCGGATCGGATCTGTCGATATCTCAGAAGCTTCTGGTCGGATTTGGCTCACACAGTCTCAACACAGGAAATGGCGTGGCTGTAGACTAGAATTCCACAAATTTAGTTCCGTTTTCATCAAATGGCCAAATGTATCCACATTTACCCGAATATCTATCTTGAATGGCGGGATAGAAATCGGAAAATATCACGCATAGTTTACGTAGCCTATGGTATATTATATATCAGCTGAATAGAATGGTCCATCTCTAGCTATGCCCCGCCCATTTCATTCTAAGCCCCGCCCACTTTGTACGTGATTTTAAACATGGAAACCTGAATTACCAGAATCCCAATTTCAAGGTATCTATACAGGCAGGCTGTTGAATATTTTTTAACTAATTTGACTGGGGCTGTTGCTGCATATGGTAGTAACAGGCCCAAGTCAAATTAGTTCAAAATATTCAATAAAATGGGGTTTTTTTAAATCGTAAATCCATCAAAGACATACAAATTCGTATAGGCATATTTGACTTTTCGAGGTTCCTGACGGAGAGTTCTCCTTCAGTTTGATTGTGACGCCAGCTAACATGTGACGTCATTGGTTATGATGTCAGGTACTCGAATAACAGATCGGATCCATCCATTATGGTGTACGAAAATATCGTGTAGAGGCAATCAGTCTTCTTTCATTGGCCACTGTTTCTTCTACTCAGCCAGAGTCCTTAGCACATTTAGTACGCTTGGGCAGTGTGGTCCTCCGCGAACTTTGTAGGTATTGGTACCGAATACAAACCGATGAAGGAAGCCAGTTTTACCTATGCCCCGCCCATCTCTAGCTAAGCTCCACCCACGCTTTTCGATAATCGATCCCTACACTCTCTGAATATTAATTTCCCGAAAACTAGACAGGTATGCTGTTGAATATTTTGAAACTATGGCAGCAACAGCGCCTAGTCAAATTAGTTTCAAAATATGCAACAGAATGTTTACTAAATAGTAAAGACATAATTCGTACAACAACGCTCGAGTCCGCCATCAATTAAGCATCGTGACGAACTTAGCCACGTTATTCATGACGTAATTGCTTATGATATCAGCCTATATGTGACGTAGTTGATTCTGACGTCATATGGTTGACTGGGAAACTGGATTCATGATTTCCAAAGCAGAACACAGACAAACATAGATCATGTTTGAACAATCATACAGTCGTAACTTTTTTGTCCAGCAAATTCTTTAAACTGCGGATCCATAGTTTTCTAAACACAGTTAAGTTATCAGCTGATAATTTGCATAAGATTAGTTAAGTGCCGCTTTAAATGACTGCTGGCAGAAAAGGTCAGAAATAAATGCCGACCCCCCGCAGAAAGTGGCCATATATTTGACAGATAACCCGCAGAAAGTGGCCATATATTTGACAGATAACAACCTTTTATCAGACTGCATGTCAGTTTCAAAATATGATAGATCGTCAGAAGAACTTGACATGTCTATCTAGACCATTTAACCCATAGATATCGTATATACTGGCTAGATTGCTCATGCGCATGCCCTCACCATGGCGCTAGTTGTCGCGATCGCCGATGACGTTAGTTAAGTAAATCAGAATTGCGCATGACAGGGTATTCACTGACTGGGTGACACCGACGATCAGCTGCATATATAGCTTTAAAAAATTACTAAATTATCTTTTGCTAATTTGAAGAAAATTTGAACAGACGCAAATTTACATACTTTTATCGGAAATAAGATTGTATTGGCTATACTAATCGGATACTTTATTCGACTACGTAATAGGGTTAGTAACAAAAAAACATATTATTTTGGAGACTATACATCCGGTGAAAAAATACTGAACTCTGAAATGTCGCTTTTGAGAGAGTCGTGAGCAATCTAGCCAGTATATACGATATCTATGATTTAACGCCTGCTTTTGCATCAAATTGTTTTCCAGCAACAATATTGAATTCTAAAAATGATTGCAGATTGATTGTCATTTTATTGGAACCATTTCTAGCTATGTCCGCCAATTTCTAGCTATGCCCTGCCCATTTCTAGATATGTGCACCTATTTCTAGCTATACCCCGCCCATTTCTAGCTATGCCCCACCCATTTCTAGCTATGTCCGCTCAATTCTAGCTATGCCCCGCCCATTTATAGGTATGCCCTGCCCATTTCTAGTTATGTCCGCCAATTTCTGCTATGTCCGCCCATTTCTAGCTATGTCCGCCCAATTCTAGCTACGCCCCGCCATTTCTAGCTATGTCCGCCCATTTCTAGCTACGCCCCGCCATGTCTAGCTATGTCCGCCCAATTCCAGCTATGCCCCGCCCATTTATAGGTATGCCCTGCCCATTTCTAGTTATGTCCGCCAATTTCTGCTATGTCCGCCCATTTCTAGCTATGTCCGCCCAATTCTAGCTACGCCCCACCATTTCTAGCTATGTCCGCCCAATTCTAGTCATGCCCTGCCCATTTATAGGTATGCCCTGCCCTTTTCTAGTTATGTCCGCCCATTTCTAGCTATGTCCGCCCAATTCTAGCTACGCCCCACCATTTCTAGCTATGTCCGCCCAATTCTAGTCATGCCCTGCCCATTTATAGGTATGCCCTGCCAATTTCTAGCTAGGCTCCACACACACCTCGCTCGTGTTGGGATGGATCGATCTCTGAACTCTCTGACTATCAATTTCCAGAAAACTATACAGGTAAGCTTTTGAATATTTTGGAACTAATTTGACTGAGCGCTGTTGCTGCCAATGGCAGCAACAGCGTCCAGTCAAATTAATTTCAAAGTATTTAACAGCATGTTTATTAAATAGTAGAGACATACAATTCGTACTGAGTGCCGGACTATTAAGAGTTCAAGACGTGCCAAATTTTATGACGTAGTGATTATGATGTCAGTATACACGTCATTTACTTTGTTATGATGTCATATGACGTTATATGGTCGATGGATAAATTTTGAATGGTCCATTGTAATAGGTGCATAATAAATAGGTCATTATTACATTTTTGAGTCCAATACGAATTGTTATTGTACGAGTCTACGTTGTTTTGAAATCTGTATTGGACGAGACGCAAATAACCTAATAATATCACTAGCTTATCTGTCTTCATTTGTCCCCTTATTTGAGAAACCCAAAGGGGGCATAACTCCAGAGTCTTCATCGACTCAGCTTCATGTTCGGAATGTATATACTAGATACCGGTATGAACATATTGGCCACGTTAGATCTACATCCATCCAGAAATAACGAAATGTGCCATCATTATGGACGACGCACAGACGGGCGGACATATGGGAAGACACACGGCGCGACGGTGGGTGGTGGATGATTGCTATAGCCCAGCTGGGCTGAAAATTATTTGCAATCCTTTGCAAATGGGGGATGCCTTAGCAACATGACACACTGCACTCCCAGTATAACAAAACTAAATTAATTGTATTTAATCCACTGCACCAAAATGGCGGCAACCACTCACGTATTGACGTCATAATCAAGTAGGTACGATGTACAGGCTAACGTTACAGACAAAATGCGTAATGAATGACGTAACCAGGTCCATCGTAAACCTTGAATATTCCGTCGGTTTTACCAATTGTATGTCTATACCATTAAATAATAAACATTCTGTTGAATATTTCGAAACTAATTTGACTGAGCGCTGCGGCTGAAATAGGCAGCAACAGCACCCAAGTCAAATTAGCGTTAAAATATCCAACAGGTTAGCTGTGTATAGTTACCATGAAATTGGGATTCTGGGAATGCCGAATTCAATGTATATAAATCTATCCTAACACTCACAAAGCGAAGAAATTGGCGGGGCATAGCTAAAAGTGGATTCATCCGTATTAATGTCAAAAGCAAATTATTATGATATAGATAGAGGAACCTGTTTGAAAGCGAGTGATATGGACTCGGTATGTCATAAAATATCAGTAAAAATGCGATACCTGAGATGAAATATAGATATCTCCTTAACACCTATATCCCTGAGATTCAACTGTCACAAATTTAAGACACGTATTCAAGAAACGTGTTGAGTATTTTGAAACTAATTCGACTGGAACCTGTTGCTGCCATAGGCAGCAACATGTTCTAGTCGAATTGGTTTCAAAATATTTAACAGGTTTCTTGAATATGTAAAGAATTGGGGAATCGTAAAGAATTTGTTGTTTGTGGCCCGGAAGGTAAGTCTGCGGACCTACTTTCCAGGAACTCAGGCATCATTCACCGTCAATTACCGGTTATGTGTTAATAATCTACGACTACACCAACGTTAGAATTCCAATGTCTGGTTCGCTTTAAACTTCACCCGGAAACAGGTGCGAATGTAATAAAGACTGACACAAAACGCTGGATGCTGGCGCGATGTTTTGATAAATTCCCTCGCCGAGTCTGTTTCATCCGTCTTTTTTCACCCCCGGATCCCTCACTGAGGAGAAAATTTGGCGAACGCCGATAAAGTGTAAGTAATTACTGGAAATAGATTTGTAAATTATACTTATCTTTATACCACATATATATTTATAGGAGGATGATGGGTGGGGGAGATTTGCAAACTGTGAACCACTGTGCATAATTTCTGTGATTTATGGCTTGTATTTACGGAAAATGTCTTTGTTTTTTCTGAAAGATTGATGATATCTTTGCCAAAAACAACAGTGTTCTACTAAAATAGTCTATCAAGCTGAGATTGTCAACGTCTATTTAAAAAAAATTAAATATTTAACCTCTGTTTTTTAAATTATTTGTTGGGGTAGTTTCATTAACGCTGTAACTGGTTTTGAGGACTATGTATAATGTGTAACCGCCAGAACTTTCAGCAGATCCGTGTTTTCAAAAGGAACACAACAGGGGAATCCCGTTTTATCTATGCCCCGCCCATCTTTAGCTAACCTTCACCAACACTTCGCCAGTGTTGTGATCGATCGATCCCTGAACTCCATGACTAACAATTTCCAGAAAACTATACAGGTACGCTGTTGAATACTTTGAAACTAATTTGACTTGGTGCTGCTGCTGCTGCTGCTTATATTCAACAGCGTATTTATTAAATAGTAAAGACATACAATTCGTGTACAACAACTGATAAGTCATCAGTTAAGCGTTCGTGACGAACTTGTCTACGTCATTCATGACGTAATTACTTATGACGTCATCCTGCACGTCACGTAGTTGATTATGACGTCATATGATTGATGGAGAACCTGGAAACGTACATTGTACATCGATCTCTTAAAAAATCTGGGTTGACAAGCAAATTTGTTTGGAGTAGGCCGAATCATTATGTTTCATGATTTATTTTCCAACCTGTCATCTATACGAGTGGCATCTGAAAAATATGTTCATATGTTCGTGGTTGGGTCCGTGTTTTTATGCATTAGAGCGTCCGTCCGAGTAATTTCCCGGGCATAACTGTAGAATGCATGCGTAAATTCTCATCAAATTTGATACATCCGTGTCTAGTCTGAGTCTGCCCTCTGACTAATCCTGCCCTATGGCAGATATTTGAACAGACCACAGACCTTTGAATTTTCAAATGTGGTATGCGGCAGTGCGATGAATGGACGAAAAATGAAAGGCCTGTGAAAGACTGACTGGCAGAGTGGGACCAAGCGCGTCAATCTGTCCAAATATCTGCCATGTTCATATTCACCCAAGTTATGTCCCTTGAATTCCTAAACATTTGCTCAAATTCTATGCTTGATTACTTTTAAGTTTAACCACCTGGTGCTGTGTGGGGTGGGGATGGGTGGAGGACATCATGTGACCACAGACTGAGTTGTCTTTTTATTTACTCAAAGGTGCGTGCGTGCGTGCGTGCGTGCGTGCGTACGTGCGTGTGTGCTAATCTGTATTTCCAAAACTGCCGATCAGATTTTGATTCAAATTTTAACAGAACAAGGTCTGTTACAATCAAAGAGAATCTCCCGGAGAAGTAGGCCGATGATCCGGATCGGATCTGTCGATATCTCAGAAGCTTCTGGTCGGATTTGGCTCACACAGTCTCAACACAGGAAATGGCGTGGCTGTAGACTAGAATTCCACAAATTTAGTTCCGTTTTCATCAAATGGCCAAATGTATCCACATTTACCCGAATATCTATCTTGAATGGCGGGATAGAAATCGGAAAATATCACGCATAGTTTACGTAGCCTATGGTATATTATATATCAGCTGAATAGAATGGTCCATCTCTAGCTATGCCCCGCCCATTTCATTCTAAGCCCCGCCCACTTTGTACGTGATTTTAAACATGGAAACCTGAATTACCAGAATCCCAATTTCAAAGTATCTATACAGGCAGGCTGTTGAATATTTTTTAACTAATTTGACTGGGGCTGTTGCTGCATATGGTAGTAACAGGCCCAAGTCAAATTAGTTCAAAATATTCAATAAAATGGGGTTTTTTTAAATCGTAAATCCATCAAAGACATACAAATTCGTATAGGCATATTTGACTTTTCGAGGTTCCTGACGGAGAGTTCTCCTTCAGTTTGATTGTGACGCCAGCTAACATGTGACGTCATTGGTTATGATGTCAGGTACTCGAATAACAGATCGGATCCATCCATTATGGTGTACGAAAATATCGTGTAGAGGCAATCAGTCTTCTTTCATTGGCCACTGTTTCTTCTACTCAGCCAGAGTCCTTAGCACATTTAGTACGCTTGGGCAGTGTGGTCCTCCGCGAACTTTGTAGGTATTGGTACCGAATACAAACCGATGAAGGAAGCCAGTTTTACCTATGCCCCGCCCATCTCTAGCTAAGCTCCACCCACGCTTTTCGATAATCGATCCCTGCACTCTCTGAATATTAATTTCCCGAAAACTAGACAGGTATGCTGTTGAATATTTTGAAACTATGGCAGCAACAGCGCCTAGTCAAATTAGTTTCAAAATATGCAACAGAATGTTTACTAAATAGTAAAGACATAATTCGTACAACAACGCTCGAGTCCGCCATCAATTAAGCATCGTGACGAACTTAGCCACGTTATTCATGACGTAATTGCTTATGATATCAGCCTATATGTGACGTAGTTGATTCTGACGTCATATGGTTGACTGGGAAACTGGATTCATGATTTCCAAAGCAGAACACAGACAAACATAGATCATGTTTGAACAATCATACAGTCGTAACTTTTTTGTCCAGCAAATTCTTTGAACTGCGGATCCATAGTTTTCTAAACACAGTTAAGTTATCAGCTGATAATTTGCATAAGATTAGTTAAGTGCCGCTTTAAATGACTGCTGGCAGAAAAGGTCAGAAATAAATGCCGACCCCCCGCAGAAAGTGGCCATATATTTGACAGATAACCCGCAGAAAGTGGCCATATATTTGACAGATAACAACCTTTTATCAGACTGCATGTCAGTTTCAAAATATGATAGATCGTCAGAAGAACTTGACATGTCTATCTAGACCATTTAACCCATAGATATCGTATATACTGGCTAGATTGCTCATGCGCATGCCCTCACCATGGCGCTAGTTGTCGCGATCGCCGATGACGTTAGTTAAGTAAATCAGAATTGCGCATGACAGGGTATTCACTGACTGGGTGACACCGACGATCAGCTGCATATATAGCTTTAAAAAATTACTAAATTATCTTTTGCTAATTTGAAGAAAATTTGAACAGACGCAAATTTACATACTTTTATCGGAAATAAGATTGTATTGGCTATACTAATCGGATACTTTATTCGACTACGTAATAGGGTTAGTAACAAAAAAACATATTATTTTGGAGACTATACATCCGGTGAAAAAATACTGAACTCTGAAATGTCGCTTTTGAGAGCGTCGTGAGCAATCTAGCCAGTATATACGATATCTATGATTTAACGCCTGCTTTTGCATCAAATTGTTTTCCAGCAACAATATTGAATTCTAAAAATGATTGCAGATTGATTGTCATTTTATTGGAACCATTTCTAGCTATGTCCGCCAATTTCTAGCTATGCCCTGCCCATTTCTAGATATGTGCACCTATTTCTAGCTATACCCCGCCCATTTCTAGCTATGCCCCACCCATTTCTAGCTATGTCCGCTCAATTCTAGCTATGCCCCGCCCATTTATAGGTATGCCCTGCCCATTTCTAGTTATGTCCGCCAATTTCTGCTATGTCCGCCCATTTCTAGCTATGTCCGCCCAATTCTAGCTACGCCCCGCCATTTCTAGCTATGTCCGCCCATTTCTAGCTACGCCCCGCCATGTCTAGCTATGTCCGCCCAATTCCAGCTATGCCCCGCCCATTTATAGGTATGCCCTGCCCATTTCTAGTTATGTCCGCCAATTTCTGCTATGTCCGCCCATTTCTAGCTATGTCCGCCCAATTCTAGCTACGCCCCACCATTTCTAGCTATGTCCGCCCAATTCTAGTCATGCCCTGCCCATTTATAGGTATGCCCTGCCCTTTTCTAGTTATGTCCGCCCATTTCTAGCTATGTCCGCCCAATTCTAGCTACGCCCCACCATTTCTAGCTATGTCCGCCCAATTCTAGTCATGCCCTGCCCATTTATAGGTATGCCCTGCCAATTTCTAGTTATGTCCGCCCATTTCTAGCTACGCCCCGCCATTTCTAGCTATGGCCGCCCAATTCTAGCTAGGCCCCGCCCATTTATAGGTATGCCCTGCCCATTTCTAGCCATGTCCGCCAATTTCTGCTATGTCCGCCCAATTCTAGCTACGCCCCGCCCATTTCTAGCTTTGTCCGCCCATTTCTAGCTATGCCCTGCCTATTTATAGCTAGGCCCCGCCCATTTCTAGCTATGTCCACCATTTATAGCCAAGCTCCGCCCATCTCTAGCTATGTCCCGTCCATTTCTAGCTATGCCCCGCCCATTTCTAGCTAAGCTCCGCCCATTTCTAGCTAAGCTCCGCCCATTTCCAGCTATGTCCTGCCCATTTCTAGCTATGTCCTCCCATTTCTAGCTGATCCCCGCACATTCTAGCCAAGCTCCACCCATTTATAGCTAAGCCACGCCCATTTATAGCTAAGCTCCACCCACTTTGTACGCGCATTACACTTTGAAGACTGAATTCTCAAAGCCCAAATAGCAAGGTAATAATTATATAAAGGTAAGCTGATGATTATAGTCAGCTTAAATGGAGTCTGTCGATTCGGGATTCAAAGCGTTAACCATTCCATGTCGAAACTGGCCAAAAACCAGCCTCTACAGTTGTCTTGAGGAATGCCATTTGTATGCCGAGATAAAATGATTTTTGAAAATTTACCACTGCAATGACTGGCTAGGTAACCGAGCCAGTCATTCCAGCGGTAAATTTTCAAAAGTAGTCTTGTATTATCCTACAAATGTACATTCAGAAAGCAATTTTTGACCAAATTCAGTCATTAAATGGTTAAGCATGCTTCGCGAAGCAAAATCTTCTAAGACGTTTTCTTATTGCGGGAGGTTATTTTGAAAGCTAATTGCTTTCTATAAAATAGATGCTAATATTTGTTTAATCGTGTAGGTCCCATTGAAACCCTGCCAAAATGTATCGATACATTAAGCTATCATCCCACAGAATTGCACTCGGCACACACGCCCGCACGCCCGCACGCACACACGCACCCACACACACACGCACACGCACACGCACACGCACACGCACACACACGCGCACACACATCCAACCCTCCACCCATTAACTGCTGCTCCACCACCACAACACCACCCTAGGCCCAGCACCCACCCCCACCTCAACCCGTCCACCCACTCACCTAACCCTCCCTGTCCCACCATCACCCTAGCACAACCGGCACCACCACCCCCACCCCACCCACCAGTACATCCTAGCCCACCTCACCCACCCACCACCACCCACCACGCCCACTATCCCTCTATGCTGGAATTACATTAGCAACCCTCTACAACCAAAAACGGCTTTTGCAGTGGTCTTGAGAAATGCCCATTTGCAGACCAAAAGAAGACTATTTTTGAAATTTTACCACTGGACTGACTGGCTCGATAACCGAGCCAGTCATTCCAGTGGTAAATTTTCAAAAAGAGTCTTCTTTTGGTCTGCAAATGGAGATTTTCTATGAAAAAATTAAATTGTTAATTGAAGAGTTGAAAGGCTAAAAGGGGATTAATAAAACCTCCAGATCCATGAGAATGACGTCATCCAAAATTCATTTCGCAGACATCCCGGTGCTGAATTACGGACGTATCCATTGGTCTTCCAATATGAACAGGTTAATTTGTACAATCGATGATTTAGATTTCCTGTCTCCGTCTTCGTCCCGGAATGAAATACATTTACCAGCGCCTGAGCTATGATGAATTGACGGACTCCTTCGGAGAAGTCACGGAATAGATTACCGGACTTAACGACAGACGGAGAGTGGCTCTGGGATTTGCATAGCGATTCTGCACTAAGTCAAGAGCTAACAACTAACTGAATGTGGATTTAAAAAACGCTTACTCGCGAGCAACAAGACAAATATGTTTAATATTAACCTGTTTGCCACTAAGTGATCAGCCTATATCGTCGAATATAAAATTCTATTATACGGGTTTTCTCATTGTCGTTGCTGAACATTTTAGTTGCCCCGTTTTCAAAATGAACACTCGTCTTCCTTCCACATATCATACCTTTCTAAAGCTTATATTCAGTAGCAATTGGCAAATTTGTAAGCCATACACATGTCATATGTGAGGGGCCCGTACGAACTTATGTCCCTCCATCGTGAAAGTGATTTTTATCTACAAAGCATTCACGATTTAATCACAGACTGAGGATTATGTTGCCTTAGTTTACTCCAGATTACTCTCGTTACAACCAGACCAACGTGTTCTACATAAGATCCCCAAATCCAAACCTTTCTTTTGATTTATGATATATGATTGCTTAACAATGGGAAAATCACGTATGACTTGATAGACGTTCTTTTTCCGTTAGGCCTATTTCTCTACACGACCTATCATGTGTGGGCGTACGTCATGAGGAACTCTAAGATAGACACAGCCTATCTCAGTTCTCAAAACCCTTCCTCAAGTTCTGCTCAGCTGTTTTCTATGTCTTATATGCATTTAGTCCCTCGTACTGGATTTTTCCTGTTCATCTATCCACCATATGACGTCATAGTCAACCACTGGACGTGTCTGATGACGTCATCATAAATGGCATCATTAGTGACGAAGATAAGTACGTCACGAATGCATGAATAGTGACAATCTAAGCGTTCTTGTACTAATTGTATGTCTTTATTATTTAATAAAGATGCTCTTGAATTTGTTAAGCTAATTTGACTGGGCGCCGTTGCTGCCTATACCAGCACCCAGTCAAATTAGTTTCAAAACATTCAACAGCTTACCTGTATAGTTTTCTGGAAATTGATAGTCTGTGAGGTCAGGGATCGATCGATCCTAACACGAGCAAGATGTGGGTGGAGCTGAGCTAGAGATCGACAGGGCATAAGTAAAACGGGAAAGGTCCCTTATCAAGGTCGTAGGCAATTCTGGTGACATTACCTCCAAATGTCATTTGAGAGCAGCTAGATATCATAGTCTCTCAGAGGTGAACATCCGGATGTCAGCACGTTTTTGGCAACATAGCCTCTTTCCTCCTCCCCAAATATATTCATGAGGGGAGCTAGGAGCTTGGAGAGATGGTAATGTGAGGGTATGTGGAGGGGAGAAGAGTGAGGGTAAAGAAAGGCGAGTGATGCGAGAGAAGAGGGTGGGCGATGTGAGACGACGTGGGGGTGGGGGGGGGGGGGATGGCAGGGATTAATTGTGGCTGGTCTGAGAGGCTGTTTGACTCCCATGGTAGCTACAGTAGAGTGATAACAACCATAATTAGACCTTGTTTATATCAAGATATTTGTCGAATAAGCGCGTGTATGTATTAAAGGCCTGGCTCCAAAACTGGAAATAAACAGAACTGGCAAAATGTGTTCTAAAAAGTACCCAACACACACCAATGAGAACCTTTATATACGGGACAACTCCTGTTTTTTGCGTCCATAGAATTGATTAATACGAAAATGCGGACATAGAACATATTCATGTGGCTATAACCATATATTGGCTCTGTATTTTAAATATTAATCACTGATTCAATTCTACCTTATAGCTTATTCAAGTCAAATTCTCAGTAGTGTGTGTTTTGCAAAAATCAATTGAATTTCGATTGTTTGCACATTGGCAATATAACCTGATGAATATTTATTCAATAGATTTATAAATATTATAATTGATTCATATTATTAGCTATGTAAGTATTTAGCGGTACAGTACAGACGTGTACGACCTGCGCAGACGTAATAGTTCTTGGCCGAATCAAGAGAAATACTATTTGTATTTTCCCGAACGAAACGCGGGAAACACATTGTTTATAGAGGTCATACAAGCCTGTCGTAAAACACTGGTATAATGAATTTATTACACACGACAACCGCTTAGTCCGTCATCAATTAAGCGTTCGTGACGAACTTATCTACTTCATAGGTATTGATCATGACGTCATCCTACACGTCACGTAGTTGATTATGACGTCATATGAGTGATGGATAAACTGGAAAGGTACATTACGTTGTAAGTCGTCGAAGTTATGACGTCACGTAAGATTAACCCTCTGTCGGCGGGAGAATAGTGTTTCTGGTGCTGTGTGATTTACGCCGTCTTTGATTGTAGGCTACACATTATGCAATCAATAGATAAAACAATAAATTAATTAATCAAATATATAAATTATGTATCCAAACTCTAACCCCTTTCAGTGTATATTTATCAGGAATAGATCCGTCATAGTGTAGTGTAGACTCGAGAACAGATCCGTCATAGTGTAGTGTAGACTCTAGAATAGGTCCGTCATATTGTCGTATAGAGTCGAGAATAGATCCGCCATATTGTCATGTAGAGTCGAGAATAGATCCGTCATAGTGTCGTGTAGAGTCGAGAATAGATCCGTCATAGTGTAGTATCGACTCGAGAATAGATTCGTCATATTGTCGTATAGAGTCGAGAATAGATCCGTCATATTGTCGCATAGAATCGAGAATAGGTCCGCCATATTGTAATGTAGAGTCGAGAATAGATCTGTCATATTGTCATAAAGAGTCGAGAATAGATCTGTCATATTGTCATATAGAGTCGAGAATAGATCAGTCATAGTGTCGTGTAGAGTCAAGAATAGATCCGTCATAGTGTAGTACCGACTCGAGAATAGATCTGTCATAGTGTCGTATAGATGCGAGAAGAAATCCGTCATATTGTCGTGTAGACTCGAGAATAGATCCGTAATATTGTCATATAGAGTCGAGAATAGATCCGTCATAGTGTCATGTAGAGCCGAGAATAGCTCAGTCATAGTGTAGTATCGACTCGAAAATAGATCCGTCATATTGTAGTGTAGACTCATGAATAGATCCGTCATAGTGTCGTGTAGAGTCGAGAATAGACCAGTCATAGTGTCGTGTAGAGTCGAGAATAGCTCCGTCATAGTGTAGTATCAACTCAAGAATAGATCCGTCATAGTGTCGTGTAGACTCGAGAATAGATCCATCATATTGTCGTGTAGACTCGAGAATAGATCCGTCATATTGTCATATAGAGTCTAGAATAGATCCGTCATATTGTTGTATAGAGTCGAGAATAGGTCCATCATAGTGTAGTGTAGAGTCGAGAATAGTTCCGTCATAGTGTAGTGTAGAGTCGAGAACAGATTCGTCATAGTGTAGTGTAGACTCGAGAATAGGTCAGTCATAGGCGTGGTGTAGACTCGAGAATAGATTCGTCATATTGTCGTATAGAGTCGAGAATAGATCCATCATATTGTCGCATAGAATCGAGAATAGGTCCGCCATATTGTAATGTAGAGTCGAGAATAGATCTGTCATATTGTCATAAAGAGTCGAGAATAGATCTGTCATATTGTCATATAGAGTCGAGAATAGATCAGTCATAGTGTCGTGTAGAGTCAAGAATAGATCCGTCATAGTGTAGTACCGACTCGAGAATAGATCTGTCATAGTGTCGTATAGATGCGAGAAGAAATCCGTCATATTGTCGTGTAGACTCGAGAATAGATTCGTAATCTTGTCATATAGAGTCGAGAATAGATCCGTCATAGTGTCATGTAGAGCCGAGAATAGCTCAGTCATAGTGTAGTATCGACTCGAAAATAGATCCGTCATATTGTAGTGTAGACTCAAGAATAGATCCGTCATAGTGTCGTGTAGAGTCGAGAATAGACTAGTCATAGTGTCGTGTAGAGTCGAGAATAGCTCCGTCATAGTGTAGTATCAACTCAAGAATAGATCCGTCATAGTGTCGTGTAGACTCGAGAATAGATCCATCATATTGTCGTGTAGACTCGAGAATAGATTCGTCATATTGTTGTATAGAGTCGAGAATAGATCCGTCATATTGTTGTATAGAGTCGAGAATAGATCCATCATATTGTCATGTAGACTTGAGAATAGATCCGTCATATTGTCATATAGAGTCGAGAATAGGTCCATCATAGTGTAGTGTAGAGTCGAGAATAGTTCCGTCATAGTGTAGTGTAGAGTCGAGAATAGGTCAGTCATAGGCGTGGTGTAGACTCGAGAATAGATTCGTCATATTGTCGTATAGAGTCGAGAATAGATCCATCATATTGTCGCATAGAATCGAGAATAGGTCCGTCATAGTGTAATGTAGAGTCGAGAATAGATCCGTCATAGTGTCGTGTAGAGTCGAGAATAGACTAGTCATAGTGTCGTGTAGAGTCGAGAATAGCTCCGTCATAGTGTAGTATCAACTCAAGAATAGATCCGTCATAGTGTCGTGTAGACTCGAGAATAGATCCATCATATTGTCGTGTAGACTCGAGAATAGATTCGTCATATTGTTGTATAGAGTCGAGAATAGATCCGTCATATTGTTGTATAGAGTCGAGAATAGATCCATCATATTGTCATGTAGACTTGAGAATAGATCCGTCATATTGTCATATAGAGTCGAGAATAGGTCCATCATAGTGTAGTGTAGAGTCGAGAATAGTTCCGTCATAGTGTAGTATAGACTCGAGAATAGGTCAGTCATAGGCGTGGTGTAGACTCGAGAATAGATTCGTCATATTGTCGTATAGAGTCGAGAATAGATCCATCATATTGTCGCATAGAATCGAGAATAGGTCCGTCATAGTGTAATGTAGAGTCGAGAATAGATCCGTCATATTGTCATAAAGAGTCGAGAATTGATCAGTCATATTGTCGTATAGAGTCGAGAATAGATCCGTTATAGTGTAGTGTAGAGCGAGAATAGATATGTTATAATGTAGTGTAGAGTCTAGAATAGATCCGTCATATTGTCGCATAGAGTCGAGAATAGATCCGCCATATTGTCATACAGAGTCGAGAATAGATCCGTCATATTGTCATACAGAGTCGAGAATAGACTTGTCATATAGAGTCAAGAATCGATCCGCCATAGTGTCGTGTACAATCGAGAATAGCTCCGTCATAGTGTAGTATCGACTCGAGAATAGATCCGTCATAGTGTCGTGTAGACTCGAGAATAGATCCGTCATATTGTCGTGTAAACTCGAGAATAGATCCGTCATATTATCATATAGAGTCGAGTATAGATACGTCATATTATCGTATAGAGTCGAGAATAGATCCGTCATAGTGTAGTGTAGACTCGAGAATAGATCCGTCATAATATTGTGTAGACTCGAGAATAGATCCGTTATATAGTGTCGTGTAGACTATGCACAGGAATTAAAGGTATTGCATCTCGTCAAAGATTTAAATCAATTAGGGTGTGCATTTGAAGAGCGCTGTATGATGTACACGCGCGCGTGCGGACACTGTTTGTTTACAAATATGGCTATGTTGCTGTTAAACTGCTCGTACAATCAAGCATCTGGGCTCTGGATAAACAAGGTCATGGATCCAAGAGAACGCATTGTCTTTGTAATCCATATTCTAACACAGATAACGCAGCTTACTGGGCCGATGCTGGGCCGATACCTGTCAATGTTTTCAGCATCGGCCCGGTATCGGCCCAGCGTTGGCCCAGTAAGCTGCGTTGCCAGGGAAGAATAGCGTTAACCCTTTTACTTGTAAGATTCAAGTTTCTCAATTTTAAGACGACTATAACGGAGATCTGTTAAAGATTTTGAAACAAATGTGCCTATGAGCTGTTGCTAAGCAGACATAATACCCATCTCTACCAGCAAGCAATGTAGTACTGGGAACGGAAGCTATATATGTAGCCAAGTTGCTATAGGAAGCATCAGCGCCCAAGCAAATCAGTTGTAAATTTTTCAACAAAATACGCCTCGAGCCTTAACACTCATATCAGCCAAAGACGCTTCTGAAGAGGTCTTGAGAAATGTCCATTTGTAGACCAAAATAGAAAACTATTTTTTTTAATTTACCACTGGAATGACTGGCTCGATAATCGAGCCAGTCATTCCTGTGGTAAATTTTCAAAAACAGTATTCTCTTGGTCTGTAAATGGACATTTTCTATGAAAGAATTTGAGTGTTAAAGGTGCATATTCACAACAAAATGCTTGAAAATAAAATTATTTAATTTAATACAAAATTTAATTTTCAAGCATTTGGTGTGAATATACACCTTTAAAGCGTTAAATCATAACGAATCTGTAGTATTCTGTCTGCAAAGGGTTAACGGGCTCACCGATCGGAGAAGATTGAAGGCAAAGAATAACGGATTTCTAGCTCAGAAATTACCTATCCTAAACTAAAATAATGCAGCAATGGATTTCAATCAAATTAAGTCAAAAGTACGCGATGTAGATTATGTCATGTTTTGTGTGCTTAATCATTTAAACCATTGAAGCCTTATCCCAGTGTCAAAAAGATGCATATCATTTTGTGCACCTACGCACGAATAAAAATCAGGTTTCCGTTGTCAGTTTGATTACATTAATGTCTGGCTTAAGTATTCATGTTTCAATTGATTTGTATTTGTTACGTTAGAATATTTACATATGCAATGAATTGATTACAACCGATTGACACATGGAATAAAATGCGCCTGGTAAACATTCACATTTAAAAAACTTCATAACATATTCGATGCCAGCAACAGCACCCAGTCAAATTAGTTACAAAATATTCAACTGCTTTCCTGTATAGTTTTCAGGAAATTGATTGTTATGGAATTCGGGGATCGATCAATCTCAACACGACGAGGTGTGGGTGGAGCTTAGCTAGTGATGGGCGGGGCATGGCTTAAAATGGAAAAGTCCATTCCCATGTGCCCCATTTGACAGAATACGATTTTTAAAAGTACTAGTGGACTCATTGGCCCTCGATCGTTAACTAGACAAGGAGCCAGTCATACAAGTCGTAAATATATATATATATTCTATTGGTCTGCAAATGGACAAACGAGGGTTGTCCCATAGATTTCCGGCCTATTGAGGGAAGGGAGACGCTATTACGAAACTTGGCAGACAAATTAGATGTTATTTTATAAGCTTGCAAGCCAATAATTGTAGGAATACTTTAACATTTACATGCGCCATAGAGAATTGTTAACACTAAGGGTATAAACAACGAAAATCTTGAAAAGGCTTGCAAATCCGATGTGGTGTCCCAGGGAGAGCTAGATCTCACTATGAAAGATTCTAGCGACGGTCTTGAAGCTTGATAAATATATTGCACTAACGCTAATAATGATAAATATCTCGGCCTAGTATTACGACTCTAGCCGTGTCCCTTTATATACACCTGTGCAAAAGTTAAGCACCACCCTATTTTTACGCACATGCGAGGGTATATTCATGTGCTATGAAGAAAGCAATAGCATAAACATTTATGTACCCATCCATCTTAGTGCAAGAGGTAATAATGCAACTAGAGGAATGCTGATTATGATGGTGGGGAAACACTGTATGTTTTTGTTTGAACCTGAAAACGAGGCCTGAATATGGTTACGTTGACACAACTGACAACTATTGCCCTACAGTTGACACACGTGGCTAGATTGTCATTAATGGTGTCTGAAAACGAAGTTTAACATCTGTGCACGAGTTTGAGACTGTCATTATTAATACCGGGTATATCCACCTTGTGCCTGGATGACGGCCTGGACACGACGTCTCATGCTGGTCACCAACCGACTGATACGCCATTGTGGTATTCGTTGCCATTCAAGATGGAGTGCGTCTGTTAATTCCTGTAGGTTCTGCACAGGAGGATCCCTCCTTCTCACCATGTTTCCCAGAATGTCCCAGATATGCTCAATAGGGTTCATGTCAGGGCTCCTTGCTGGCCATGGTAGGGTTTCGATGGCATTCTGGCGGAGGTATTCATGCACAGCTCTAGCACGATGTGGTCGGGCGTTGTCATCCATGAATATAGGGTGGGTTCCAGGTGCATGATTTACAAAATGAGGGACCACAACTCTATCCAGTATGGAATCTTGATATCTTTGTCCATTTAGTGTTCCAGGTACAGTCAACAGATCCAGCTTACAATCAAATGAGATGCACCCCCATATCATAACGGAACCTCCACCAAATGGAACTTCTTCCATGATGTTACGTTGGTCGTACGCCGTGCGTCTGGACCTCCATACACGAGTTCGACCATCTGTGGCATGAAGCAGGAACCGACATTCATCGGACCAGTGTACCCGTCTCCAGGATCTCATGTTCCAGTGTCTTCTTTCGTTGCACCACCTCAGACGCTCCTCTTTGTGGTGTGCAGTGAGGAGAGGACGTCTGACAGGTCTCCTAGCTTTCATGCGAGCAGCATACAGTCTCCTTTTGACGGTAGACATTGACACTCTATTGCGCGTTTCCCATTGCTGGCTGAGCACTCTGCTGTTGGTGAATGGAGATCTCCTAACAAGGCGTACTAGGGCTCGATCATCACGGGCAGTAGTCTTCTTCGGTCTTCCAGATCTAGGCCTGTCCTTCACCTCGTTAGTTTGCCCATGTTTTGCAATCAAACGACTGATTACAGTATGGTTAATGTTCAGCTGTCTGCCAATCTCTCTGCATGACATACCAGTGGTATGCATGCCTATGATTTGCCATTTCACACGATCACTTAACCTTCGTCTTGCCATAGCGGTTCACAATCAAGAGCTAATTCTCTCTGTACAAATAAACCACGGTCATGAACACAAAATTCCTAATCTTGTCGCCTAAATCTGTATGTAATGTTCTACACCTAAAACTGGACTTTTACATAACTGAACACGTGTGCTGTTTCCCGCCACGTACGGACATCAAGCGGCGTGAAGTCAAGCATGCATGTGCATTTCGTACTTGGAATTATGTCAGCTAACGCGGGGACAAAAAGTATGGCAGCCTAGTTGTACCATCATGTTTCTACGTTCTATTGTTTTTGCTGGTGCTTAACTTTTGCACAGGTGTATAGTTATAAAAATGCCTCCAAATAACCTGTTCAATATTTGTACTTTTTGGTAGTTATACCCCCAGATCACAGCTTTCTTTACAGCACATGGAAATGATAAGGAAATGCTACAATTATTCCCAGATAACGCAGCCTACTGGGCCTATACTGGGCCGATACCGTGGCGATCGGCCCGGTATCGCCTATCGGCCCAACATCGTCCCAGTAAGCCGCGTTATCAGCGGTTAGTACGCATGCAAGCAGGCTTCTAGAATAGCGCAACATCTGTCTACCAAATTACATAATCGTGGCTGTTTCTGTTCCTAGTTAGGCCGGAAACTTATGGGATATTGGGATAGTATTTCAAGACCACTGTGGAAGTCATTTTTGGCACTTTTCTCGGTAAGAAATGTCAGCCCAGTCAACTAACCAGTCCACCAATCAATCCATCCATATATCGTTTCACGCGCACCCGCGTACGCACGCATGCACGTAGCGCTACTCGATCATCACCACCAACAACAAACCAATCAGTATATTTCAACATGCATTTTATAAACTAACTTAAATTGTGTATCTTATTTTTATTTTATTTTAAATATTTGTTCGTTATTTGCTCAAATGTATAGAGTCATCGACATAGATATCTAAGCCATTTAACAGCTCTAATTTTAGGGTCTTAATTTGACGATTAACTGTTCAAGGGAGCTAACTCCCTTTGTATACAATTGGTTTAGTTAATTTTTACCTCCCTCTACCTTTGAAGCCATAGATTAATGTTTGAAGCGCTTTCAGCGCGCACGTTCGAGTACGCAATATTTACCAACAGGTTATCCCTTTCGATAATTATTTGTTTTATAATTTTTCGAAGTCTATATGGTAAACGAAAGCGGACACTATTCTAACATATTGGTTACGCTATAGTTCTCTTCAGAAACTTGCGCACTTGTGCGGTATCTAATTTAGCACCGTTTTCTAGAATGTACCAGGATCAAACGATCCGACAATCATGCAAAATCAGTTGCGTGGGCGTGTTCACTAAATCTCGAAACTGGTAACTAATATAAGCGTATTTTGAACACGAATAAGTAAATGTAACGCGTTTAAATTTCGCCTGTCAACAAGTGAAAGTGGCAACCAATACACTGCTTGATTGGATGGTCTACCGTGTGTCAGGTTTTCAACGGTAATAGTATTATCATTTCATTTTCCCCAAAGTGGCAAGAGTGAGAATTCCCGATGAAAAGTAAGTTAGTAACAGGTCACAAGTGATGATGAAGTTACGAAAGTTTCAGCTTTTAACCCTTGACATGCCACTGTCTGCATTTCAAGGCAACTATACAGCAAATATGTAGCAAAATCACCCAGTCAGATTTATTTTTAAATATTCAAAATAATTTGTTCCATATATTCATAAAAGATAAATTGAAAGAATGTGTCTTAAAAACTAATCAGAAATGGTTTGACAGAGAGTGTACATCACTGTGACTGCGCAGAGATGTCTTAAGACTAGGAAGACTACTCCAGAAAGAACCATTCAATAAAGAACTTAAAGAGTAAATTATTTTGTTAAAATCAAACACTACAAGAAAACACTTAGAAAGAAGCATAAAATTCACAACAAAATTAACTCTACACCGACTGACCGAGGCATGACCAAAAGGAATTCTGGCAAATAGTTAATTCAATGAGCCATACCTCAAAGGATAATGATGCAGACATCCCACACAATGAATGGGTAAATCATTTCTCCACATTGGTTAATGAACAGGACATTCCAGCCACAAGACAAAAACTAGCAGCACTCGAAATCTCAAAACTACCTACCTGAGATGAACTAAATCGCCCATTCACTCATGAGGAGATAATTGCAGCCATTAAATCAATCAAAAATGGAAAATCCAGCAGCCAAGACATGGTTCTAAATGAAATGCTGAAAGCTGGCCAACACTTATTATTACCATACCTGTGTAAGCTCTACAACCTAACGTCTTATAGCGGAAAGTTCCCCTCAAGTTGGAACAATGGACTCATTATCCCGATCCATAAAAAGGGGAATACCCTTGATCCTAACAATTACAGAGCCATTTGTATCACAAGCTGCCTAGGAAAACTCTTCAATAGCATTCTCTCAAAAAGACTCATCACTTGCATTGACTCCCGCAACCTACTTAGCAACAACAAGGCTGGATTTAGACCTAACCTTCGAACAACTGATAATGCCCAAACTCATAGCAGCTTAATAAACAAGTATGTACGACATAATAACAAGAAACTATACTCATGCTTCGTAGATTTCAGCAAAGCATTTGACAGTCGACAGAGACCTCCTAATGTGTAAGCTCCGAGAGAAAGATATTGGTGGCGATTTTTATAATATACTGAAGTCCATGTATACACAATCATTGTACAGGGTCAAAACCAGTACTGGCCTATCACAGATGCTTAGCGGTAACATCGGAATCAAACGGGGTGATAACCTGAGTCCATTATTATTTGACCTATTTGTGGATGATGTACACGGCTTATTTGACCGAATATGTGAACCTGTGAAGCTAAAGAGTGTATAACCCTAAATCACCTATTGTATGCGGATGACCTGCTGTTAATATCAGAATCTGAAGCTGGCCTACAACACTGCCTAGACAGACTCAAAACATTCTGTGATGATTCATTCTTAACTGTTAATCTAACCAAAACCCAAATTGTCATTTTTAATAAGTGTGGTAAGATTGACAAAAAGCTTAGATTTACCCTTGGGGCTGATGAATTGAATGTAACAGACAACTACTGCTATCTTGGTACTACTTTGCAGCCTTCCGGTACCTTTGCACGAATCTGTAGACAGACATGCCAGAACACTACGAGCATTTTTCAAAATAAAATCCTCCTTTGTGAAGTTTGGTGGCATAAGCCTTGTGACATGCGTTCAATTGAAACTATTTCAGTCCCTGGTTAATCCAATCATGCTGTATCAATGTTAAATCTCGGGACCACAGGCAGTTGAGAGCTTCACTAAAGGTGAATTCACTAAGCTGGACAATAAATTCTACCATGAAAAGCTAAACAACAAACTCCAAAAGCACATTAGTAGTTCATAGATATGCCTCCAACATAGCTGCCAAACCTGAACTAGGGAAATTTCCATTGACATTGGAGGTAGCTATTCAACCTATGAAATACTGGATGTGGATAATTTCACTTCCAAATGACAGGATAGTTAAACAAGCCTACCTGAGTGATCTAGATCTATGCAATAACACTAAAACACACCAGGCCACCAAGAACCTATGGCTAACTGCAGTTAAAAACATACTATTGTCCAACGGCTTAGAAGACATCTGGCACAACCAAAGTCCAAACCACAGAATTATCCACATGATTAGGACAAAACTTGAAGAACAATTCAAACAATATTCTTTTCTGCTATCCAAACGACTTCTAAACTCTCAACATATCAACTAGTTAAAACCAACTACACAATAGAACCGTACCTCGACAATAATATCGTATTTAAATACCGATCAGCTGTTGCAAAACTAAGAACAAGTTCACACAATCTGGAAATAGAAACAGGAAGACATTATAAGATAGAGCAAAAAGATAGATTATGCAAATTATGCCATAAAGCGGTCGGTGATGAAACACACTTCTTAATCACATGCGAAAAATTGATGGACCACCGCTCATCTATATCTTCTTCAATTTTCATTAACCACAATGGCACACAACCCATAACACAACTAATTGGTATACTGACCTCCTCCTCACTAAATGTACTGCACACATGCAAAGCCATTAGCAGCTTGATGGAAAAAAAGAAAAGAACTCCTTGAATCCCTTGCAACGTAATCAACTGCAGCAGCATTATTTGCCGTCCGAGACACTATCACTTGTAGTCCTGGACCTGTATATACCCCCCCCCCCACAGACTACATGTGCTAGCTAAGCTTAAAAAAACATAATTTAATGCCAGCACTATTGTATTTGACCAACCAAGAATTGTCCCCAACTTGAATGATTGCCTGTTCATGGTAGCTGTGTATCCAGGTCAACTCCCATCGCAACTCTGAATTTCCTGCATTGGTATACAGCATGTCAAACTCGGGAGGCCAGCTCTGTATCCCTTCATATAGCACCTGCATTGCTTTGTATGTGTCAGATTTGGTGCGTCGGATCAGCTTTTGTGCACCCCTTTCCATAGCACATGCGTGGTCTCGTAGTCAAACGGGCAACTTCTTTGCCAGATTTGACATGTGACAGATCCATGCAGGTTTTGTGGGAAGGGGGTTGTAGTTGCTGGTTTGACATACCCGACCAGCCTTGTGATGGAGCTGTGCAGGTTTTGTGGTGGGGATGCAGTTGTTGCCGATTGGGCTACCATAATTCTCACAATACGGGATGAAGAAATCGTATTACTGTGTGTGGTTTTCAAAATGGTATTGCTGCAAGGACATCAACGTCTTTCAGCAGTACCTTTTGAGAGCTTCATCCGTCTCCACATTCTAACGGCTCATTAATAGTTTGATTAGGATGGCAGTTAAACATATGGTCACTTGTAATCCAGTACCCGTGCAGGCCTATACATATATAGCGTACTGCATGCTACAGATTGTGTTGTGTTGGCTTAAGTTAATGGGTTATTTATAATTTAGTGATAATACCATTGCCTTATTGTCACACAAATATGGATCAGTCCCATCTCACAGTGGCTTTGGACTAAATCAACTTCAACAGCAACTCAGATACTTGCTTGGGGTTTTTTTGTGGTGACCTGACCAAGCTAAATCTGTAATGCCACAGTGGCATGAACTCCGGTCACAATGGTAGAATTAATGCTTGTATTCATAAAGATCTCTGGCCTCTTGTGACACAAGTCACAACACCCACACTTTCAAGACTGCATCTAACTTTAACAACAATTTTTATAACAAATATACTATCTTAATGTAAGCCTAACTGATTCGGCAATATATATCAGACGACTAATCCCTAAGTCTGGCTGCTGATGCTGGTGGATCGGTACCTCTTGGTTGGATTCTGGTATATGTACACATACTGGTCTATTCACCTACAGTCCGGGTTCACTGACTCTCCGTGCCCTATGGGACTTCTGACAAGACACTCGTCGTGGCCGGGTCTTCAGGAGGTATCGAGGGTCAAAGAACTCAGACTATAGTTAGGTGTACCGCTTCCGATGGTGTATAGGTTATGGAGGCTAATCTCTGAGGGGCCCATCTATCAGTGTTATTAGCACCGTCCCTCTAATGTACCCGTGAATTTAGTGTATATAGTCACCATTTATGTATATACCAATTACTGTAATTCAATGACTGTGTATCAATTGTACTTATTAACTGTCTGCTGATTAGCCGTAAGTGGCACCAAAAGCAATAAATATCTATCTATCTATCTATCTAAATTCTGCTCTGTGTTCAAGATTCTTTGTTTCCATATTGGTAAATAATTCAACAATTCAATACAGGCCTATGAAGCGGTGGACCCTTGACATATAACAAAAATTTATAATATTATGAATAATATTATTACATATAACATTTATATACATGTACATGGATATTTTATATTACAAATGACGTAGTGTTGGTTAAAGGGTTAATTTCTGGGTTATATCCTTATTCTTACCCCTCACGAAAAGTGGTAATTTGAGTTTATTTCTGTTATGTAGTTTTACTGCTTTCTTCATATGGCGAAAAAAGCGTTATAGAATCATATCTTTACTTATTAAAATGTTGTAGACATTGAAAACAGATTGATTTTTTATTTAGTGTTTTTAACCAGATTTCATGACAAAACGAAAGCTCAAAGCTCAAAGTAAACATATGGGAAGGTGTAGAATCAAGATATTACCATAAACATATGGAATGGGGTAGACTCACGATATATAGGCCTTGCTTGCACTGTGAGACGTTTCGCACCTTTGCCAGAGACAAAGTTCTACATAAAGACGCAACATACTGTACTGGAGTGTACTAGGAATCATGGAAAGTCATGGAATTTGACAATTTAAATCCTTTTCTGTTTGTTTGCCATGAAATTGAGGTACATGTCATTTGACGGTGAAAGAATTAAGTTTGAAAGAAAAGTATTTAACACATTCTACATTAGTAAATTGTAAATTATTCTATCCTGTGTTGTTTCTAAATGTGTTATCTTGTGTGCGGATGCATCATACATTGTAATTATAAGATTGGGCCCTTGAAAAATTGACTGAGCCGCTTAAGTTTTGTTTTTATGGTCCAGGTGGCTATATGGTACTGATGCATGTGCATTTGTAATCCTGGGTGCATGGGGTTCACCCATTTTCCAGGTTAATATGCTATGATGACAATTTATATGCATGTACCTATATTTCATGATGCGTGTAAAATCCCAATGTTTGATGCACAGTGTGAATATAGAACAAATCCCTGGTCAGGTTACACCAGGGGAGAATGGAGGAATCCAGTTTTATCTATGTCCCGCCCATCTTTAGATAATTTCCACCCACACTTTTTGCGTGTGTTGGGATCGATCGATTCCTAAACATCCTGACTATAAATTGCCAGAAAACTATAGCTGTAAGTTGCTGAATATGTTGAAACTAGTTTGACTGGGTCCGAGTCAATTTGGTTTAAAAATATTCAACAGAATATTTCCGAAAATGTTGGTAACTTGGTCCCGATCCCAGGATGATTCATAATTAAGAAATATTAGTTACACTCAAACAATTTCTACATCCCGGAAAGGTAACTAATATTTCTTTATATTATATTTTCAACAGAACTTATTAAATAGTAAAGACATATAGTTCATACAACAATGCTTAGTCTGTCATCAATTTGAGCATTCGTGACGAACTTAGCTACATTTGTACGTCGTTCATGATGTAGTTGATCTCTCTCTCCCCCCCCCCTCCCTCCCTCCCTCCCCCCTCCCTCCCTCCCTCTCGCTCCCTCTCGCTCCCTCCCTCCCCACTCCCTCTCTCTCTCTCTCCCTCCCTTCCCCCCCCCCGCCCTCCCTCTCTCTCTCCCTCCCTCCCTCCCTCTCTCTCTCTCCCTCCCTCCCTCTCTCTCTCTCTCTCTCTCTCTCTCTTTGCCTGTCACCCAGAATTTGTTGAAAATAATTCTACTGGGAGCTTTGGCGGCAGGCCCCAGTCAAATTAGTTTCAAAATATTCAACAGCTTACCAGTGTATTTACCTTGGAGTCTAGTTTCTGGGAATTATATTCAGGCTTCAAAGTTTCAAATCGATTCCAACACTTAATAAGTGGGCGGAGCTTAGCAATTACTGGACGGGGAATATATAGCTAGAAATGACACACTCTACATGTAGCAGCAAGGCCTGGAAAATCTGCATACATACGAGTACATGTTTTCTCATTGCTCGTGTGTAACCATGACAATTTGTGGACTATTAACCCCTTGAATGCTGGAGCTACATTGTATCTGTTTAACCCTTTAATTGTCAAATTTGGTTATAAAAATGTAAATATTTTCTTATTGAATGTCCATTTACAGGCCAAGAGAATACAATTTTTGAAAATTTATCACTGGCATGACTGGCTCGGTTATCGGTGGTAAATTTTCAAAAATTTTATTTTTTTACCGTGTAAATGAACATCCCTCAGGACCATAGCAGAGGCTGGTTTTAGCCGGTATGACCATTAAATGGTTAACTGTTTGACTGCTGCAAGCCACTAGACAATAAATTCAATGGGCAATAACTCGGGACATGAGCACTGAATATTTTCAAAGACAACTTTCAGTCAAATTGTTTTTAAAACAGCATTATAGTCCTTGAAATTCGGAAAATTTTGTCACAAAAATGCTGTGGCAGAACTTTTTCATCACGGCACTATTATCTATAATCTTTTTTTCTACTTCTTGTGATATGAATTGGAGAACCTTGCTTTAATGACACCATTGGTGATACCCTGTATCTATGATAAAATCTCATTTAAATAGATAAGCATGCAATTTTTTTATGCAAATTATGTTTGCCACAGCTTTTACCACAGCTTGCCTGATTGCTGTGGACAGTTTCAAGTTTCAAGTTTCAAGGGCTGGCATTATATCCAGACATGCCAGAATTAAACATCACGGAAAATATCATCTTACAGAAATTGAGCGGGCATTCAGTTAAAGACAGTCAGTGATAAAGCTTGAGCTTTTTAAGCATCTTGCCACCTCGGAACCGAACAGCGGAACTGAAGGGGCTTAGTCAATTTTTCAAGGGTTCAATCTTATAATTATGATGCATCAGCACACACGATACCACGTTTAAAAACACAGGATAGAATAATTTAGAATTTAGTAATGTAGAATGTGTTAAATAATCCTTTCACCGATAAATTACATGTATTTCAATTTCATGAACGGGTTAATGAAACTATCTCAACCTGCAATAGATTCATCAGATGTATAAAATGATTTTGTGTTCACAATCCAGGGTCTGATCCCGAGTTTTTGTTTGGGCACCCTTAGATGTGTAGATGGTGCACAAAAAAGAGGCCTCTAATGTGATATTTCACACAAATTTGTGGGAAAAAATGTATCAGAAGAAAACATACAACTCTCTTGTATTTGGTTTTCATAATTTGGGCGCCCAAACTGATGGCGCCTCTAACACTTTATAACAGGTTCGAAATCAGTCAGGATCATGCCCTACAATCAGCTAGTGAGTTTGAAATTTTAGTACTTCAGCTTAAAATCTAGTAGCCATCACTGAAGACAATCATACATGTAAGCTGTTGAATATGTTGATACTAATTCAGGGTTTTGCCCATATGCATCCAGAGTGGCAGACATTTTTGAGGTGGTACAACCACAGGCTTGTGAGATGCTCTAAACCTTACCATAACATTACAACAAAAATGTATGTGCTATTTTGATCCCCTAATGAAGCATTATCTGGCCTAATTCACTGATATTTTAGAAAGTTCCTTGACATGATTGAAAAACCGTAATTCTATTTTTAGCTCACCTGCCCTAAAAGGCCAACTGACCTATGTCCATCCGTCCGTCAACTTTTTCTTTATCCATCCGTCAATCTCGGTGGCCATCTTTGATTTGGCCGATTTTTAGAAACGTCTTTAAAAATCTCCGTAACCGCTTGGGATATTGATTCAAAACTTAAAATATCAAACATGACTGCCGTGGGCGAACCAATATGTGGCATGTTTGGCGGGTCATATTGGAATTTCTTATTTGATGAATTTTGAAGCCGAAATTGGCAGGTATATAGTTTTAGGTTTTCTGATTTAAAATTTGCTAATTAGGAAACTGTCAGATAAAGGATGTGGTGTCCATATCAAGGATCCTGCCAAATGCTCACATACTAAACTAATGTGAATTTTTAAATATTTTCTCGAGAACAACTGGGTTGATTTCAAGTATATTTGTCAGGAAGCTTTCTTAGGCTATTGAGACCCAGGTTTGTTCAAATGAAGCTAATTTGCTAACTCATAATTTACTGGTTAACACATGACGCTGGTCAAAGTTTTGATCGAATCCTAGACTTGATCGAAGCCTTAATCAGAATCCGGTGTAGATCAGCCAATGAGTTCTACTAGAAGAGGTGATGAATTTTACAAATTTTAAATGAGTATGAACGATATTAAATAAGGTCATCCTGTGCTGATGCATCTCAAACATTTGGATGCGTGTAGCTCCCACGGAACTTCCTAGATTAAACATGGATATATAGTACAGATCTTCAATAAGTCAACATTTTCCCAAAATAAAAAACAGACATTTTAGTTACAGTGGTACAATTTTGAAGGCAATGTAAGAAATAGTTTGTTGAATATTTTGGACCCAACCCTTTAACCCTCAAATTTGTTCAAGAAAATTTCAATTTTGTCATAGAAATGTCCTTTTGCAGACCAAGAGAAGACTATTTGTGAAAATTTACCACTGGAATGACTGGCTCAGTTACCGAGCCAGTCATTCCAGAGGTAAATTTTCCAAAATAATGTCTTGGTCTGCAAATGGGCATTTCGCAAGACATTAGGCTGCAATGACTTCCAGTCAAATTAAGTCCAAAATATTCAACAGTACAGTTTGTTTTTTTGGGGGGGGGGGGGGGGGGGGGAAACATATTTAGTTGTTCTTTCGGAGCTATTGTGTACAAAGACATGTGTATTTATTGTATGTTTCGTAATTTTCTTTCAGTGTGTGACTAACAGAACCAGGTGATCAGTTATCCAACCTAGTGTGAGCGCAACGCACGACCACAATGGCTTCGCAACCAAGTACAGCATTTTCTGACCTTATGTTGGCGGGTTCAGCGTTTTACACAGCCTATATCATCTACCCGCAATGCCTTCTATTCGCTATCGGAATATTCCTTGAAGGCCTCGCGGCATCCGCAGGTGTGCTGCGCTTTGGTATTCCTGCGCCGGGAAGCACGCTCGTCGGAATACACAAGTTTTTAACATTAATGACTACAGTGCTGGGTTTGGCAGCTATGTCTGCCTCTGCACATATTCACGAGGGATACGAAAACTTGGCCTTTATTATTCTTATCTCTGCTGTTATGGTTTTTCTCGCGGACATGTTAAGACTTCTGGGTAATCAGAGGCAGTTATTTATAGGTGCCGTGAGCGGCTTTTCGCTGCTGAACTTGGTTTTTGTAAGCTTTATAAATGGAAACCTATATCGTGGTATCGGAGGAGTAATGTATATCATAGCGGGTTCAGTTATTGGGTCAGTAGGCTATATTTTTGGCATACCACGAGTGGATCTGCTCCACTATGTGCTGTTTGGTGCTAATATTCTACTCTTAAGATCGTGGGTTTCGAATGTTTAGTGACACTGTGCAGTACAGAAATAACTTAGAACGTTTTCAAAACAAAAATAAAACATACTTTATCGAATATTTTGGTCTTAATTCTAATGGCAGCAATAGCTTCTAATCAAATTAAGTCCAAAATATTCAATAGACCATTTCTTATATCGTTTTCAAAATTTAACATCTTTCTATTTTAAGTTTTTGTTTCGGTAATATGGTACCTTATTTATGATCTGTAGTCATAGATATCATATATACTGGCTAGATGGCCCATGAGCTGTAATCATAGATATCATATATATGTATACTGGCTAGATGGCCCATGCGCATACACGCACTATGGGGCTATTTGTCGCGACCACCAGGGACGTGACTTTAGTACATGTGTAAATCGCAATTGACCGGGTAATGACTGACTGACTGACGTTGACGATCAGCTGCGTATATAGCCTTCTAAAATGACTAATTTATCTTACGGTAATTTGTAGAGAAATTGGACAGACACAAATTTACATACTTTTATGAGAAATAAAATTGTATTGGCTATATTAATCTGACACTATTCGATTATGTAATAGTTTGGGTAACAAAGACATATTATTTTGGAGACTGTACATGTACATCCGGTGAGAAAGTACAGAACTCTGAAATGATGCTTTTGAGAGGGTCATGAGCGATCTAGCCAGTATATACAATATCTAATATTAAATCATGGAAACATTCTCAAGTTTAATTACATGTAAAGTGGTGCAGCAAATCATCTTGTTTAAAGGTCAAGTACTTGAGAGTCCCAGTGTTCACTATAGCTTGAAAAGCCCATGCTGTGATACATGTAGTTGCCTCATGGGGTGATAGTCACCTCTAATGTTGTAGTGACCCTGATTGTTTGTCCAAGACAGGTTTCCTTATGCCACCAGATGTTTATTGAAATATAATATTGCACGGTCCAGATCTATTATATTATAAGACAATTATTATCAGTATGCAGTGTTTTTCATAAGGGTCCTTTTGAATGTATATACCCCCAAAATGCAACTCTGGACACTCAAAGGTTGTGGCTGTGGGTACCATATGACAAATCTTGTATGATTGTTAATATTTTAGATTTATAGGTTTTTTTGCACAAACATGCTCACAAAATCTAGCAAATAGACCCCATAATGCATAGCCCATGGTACGCTCTAACTTTAGCCCGGATGTGAAAAACTGGATAGGAAACCTAAATTTCAGTTTGTCACCCTCAGATTTCACATTGGGATCCCCATATGTTTAGGAACCTCCCGAATTTAGCTACCATGAGAAACACTGCCAGTATGTTGAATATTTGAAAACTAATTTGACTAGAAGCTGTTGACACTGCCAGTGACGGATGGCTTTCACAATCAAATTCATTTTGTTTGTAGTTTGAAATTAAATTACTTTGATGTAGGTGAAGGAGATTAAGGCAGACTCCTGTGGAAGATCGTTGGACTTTCTCAGGCAATCAGGATTAATATTTGCCGTACATACAGTACACAGGGCATAATTTATCTGGTTTCGCATCTCAATTTGCTACACATATTTAGGCCAGTCTATACATTCTGCATCATGCATAGCTGTATCTCCTATGCAAAATTTGTATGCGATTGCAATTTATCATTGATTTTCTTAAGTTCTATCATTAATCCTTTCAACGACAAATCACTGAAAAAGTAAATTCTTTAAAATGTATAGCATATTCTGTTGAATATTTTGAAATTAATATGACTGGAAGCCATTGCTGCCTAAGACAGCAATGGCTTCCAGTCATATTAATTTCAAAATATACAACAGCTTTCCTGTTTGTTTGCTCTGAGATCGAGATACAGGGAATTTATCGGTGAAAGAGTTAATTGCGATACATTTTTGCCGACAACTATACAATTTATAATTTACATCGCAATGCACGCTATGCAAATATCAAATTATAAATTATGCCCTGAGTACATGTATTTTCCTTGTTCCCGGTACATACACAGTAACGTTGAACGTACATGTACTGTCAGAGCTGAGTCAGTATTGCTGCCTACAGACACATGACCGAAAGATAATTCTTTACATGTATGTACATAAAACTGGGAAACATTATTTCTAAACCTTGTCTATTATGGGAACCTGGGCAAGAGATTATTTTTCAAAATTTACCAGTGGTATCGGTTATTGAGCCAGTCATTCCAATGGTAAGTTTTTAAAAATAGTCTTGATCTGCCAGGTTGAGTAGTAAAAGTAAAGACAACAAGTCATTTAGCCATAATATTGTGAATAGAATAGTACAAAGTAAATTACATGTATATGGGCATTCATATTATTGTACTCCATTTTTTCCCAGGTGAGCATTATGGCCCATTTATTATACAATGCATACTATAGGCTTCTCAAACATTCCTTCATCTCCCAATAGTAGGGTCCTCATTTTTCAATGGACCTATAGGGTTCCAGGTTGGACCACGCCTTCCTAGATCCTTGCTTGAACACTGGTTTGCTAATCAGTGAGAGATCACACGCACGCACGCACGCACACACGCACGCACACAGTATTTTCATTACTGAACCATTTTCACTTAGATCGTTTCGGCCTGACCAATTTAATGTTTATTTTTACGAAAATTCCCGTGCCAAAATAATGCACAGTTTTATTTCAGAAGTTTTACGCTATTACTGTACTGATTTTTTTTTTTGTTATACAAACCCTCCTAACGTAATTTTTCCACATCTGGAAATAAAATAATGTTGGAAGTTTAAGGCATTATTTTCAAAATTCTTTTATCTAGAAATTTTTCGCAGCCAAATCTTTATCACTCAGAATTCCTCAGAAATTTCTGTAACTTTGTTAACCCTTTAATGGTCAAGGCGCTCAAAATGGCTTTGTAATGGTTATGAAAAACGTCGTCTTGCTGGCGAGTAGGAGACTATTTTTGAAAATTTACCACTGGAATGCCTGGCTCGAGCAAATGAACACTCGGTGAGAAAAGGTTTTGGATTTTCTTGATCAATCGTGACAATTAACACGATGAAAGGATTAATTTTGTAGTGGCTTAAACTGTCTGAGCTGAAATTGTGCATTATTCTTAATTTTTTCCCTAAATAGTCAGCATTTTACTTCATCATGTCCAATCATTGGAACTTTAAACCAGTGGTGGATTCAACCTTTAATGATCAGATTTCATTTTTTTAAATCTAAATTTTCTCATTGAAAATTTCCCTTTGCAGAACCAAGAGAAGATTACATGTAATTCGGACAATTTACCACTTGAATGACTGACTCAGTTATCAAACTTGCAATCATTCCACAGATAAATTTACTTAGTCTTCTATAGCTCTGCAAATGGACTATTTTCCATGAATTTGTTTTAAAAAAATTTTCTTGAACAAAATTGAGAGTTACAATGTAAATGGATTTAAAGACTATGTGAAAAGGGTACAATATCTGCAAGTATTGTAAATGAAACGCTTGTTTATCGTTGAACAAAGTCTTTAGGAGTGTGTGAATTTGCATATGCTCCTTGAGATATGAACCTGGTATTAACTTAGATCTTTAAAATATTCCTCTCCTGGTTGGCGGATGAATATTTCTCATGACCATTTTGTCCAAATTAATCAGTAACCGTTACCCAGTAACCCTTTCACCAACAAATCCCTGAAAAGGTAAAATTCTTTATGATATAAAAATTCTGTTGAATATTTAGAAATTGCTTTAACTGGAAGCCGTTGCTGCCTAAGGCAGCACTGGCTTCCAGTCAAAGTAATTAAAAAATATTCAACAGTTTTCCTCTATGGGTGCCCTGAAAATGAGATATGGGGAATCATCGGTGAAATGGTAAAATTGTTTTAGAACACTTATTATTTATATACATGTATAATTATGTATAGAATTAATGCATAATGCCAAATCAAAATGTTTATGACGTAAATTTGAGTCGATGACGTCGTAAGTCAGTCTGTAAAATTTCATAATATTAGCACGTAAAACACTACATGTGCCCTCGCCTACTTGACTGTACATCTATCAGACAAACATCTTTCCAAATCAAAAGATTTATTGAGTGCAAATTATAGACAACAGTCAAAAGTGAAGGTCACTATTGAATCTGTCAAATTTCATCATATTAAAATGTGACCGCCTACCTTCTCTAGCCAGATCATATCATGTTTATCTATGCAAGTCTTCCATTATTATCTGATCAAATCGTAATGTACATGTATAGTTTACATTATATTCTCATAATTTACTATCAGTGTGTTTTATATCTGGAATTTGTTTATGTCTACAGACAAGCTGAAGCATCGAAACATACCGGTAAATAATTAGTAATTTTTGTCGTGAGTCTTGGAATTTTAGATGATTCCAGAATTTGTCTCAAATGTCAGATTTGGCGGTGAGTTTGTTTACTGGCAACACTACATGTAGTTTGTCTCTAAACCTGTAACCCTCAAATTTGTTCAAGAATATTTAAATTTTCTCATAGAAAATGTCCATTTGCAGAGCAAGAGAAGAGAATATTTGAACATTTATCACTGAAATGACTGGCTCGGTTAACTAGCCTGTCATTCCAGTGATAGATTTTTTTTAAATAGTCTTCTCTTTGTCTGCAAATGGCCATTTCTCAATAAAAACAGCAGAGGCCATTTTTGATCGCTTTGTGTGTTAAAGGATTTTAATCGATATCATTTATGTGTAGATACATCAGAATCTTTCTCATGTACATGAAATAACTACATGTATCATGTTGAATATTTTCAAACTAATTTAACTGGAAGCTGTTGTTTGCCAAACAATTTCAGGTTAAATGAGTTTCCAAATATTCAACGGCTTGTCTGTATCATCGCTGTTATATAAACACTGCCAAACTAGACTATGCATACACGCATTTGTGCTGTATTATTATATAAACACTGCCAAACTAGAGAATGCATACATGCATTTGTGCTGTATTATTAAAGCTCCCAGCCTAGAGGCTTTCACTGGTTGATTAGATCATGTCATTTTTCATTAACCATTTACCACTCATCAGCCAAAAACGGTGTCTGCAGTTGTGTTGGAAAATGGTCATTTACAGACCAAGAGAAGACAATTTGATAACCGAGCCAAGCATTCCACTGGTAAATTTTCAAAAATAGTCTTCTTTTGGTCTACAAATTGACATTTTCTTCGAGAAACTTGATATTTTCATGAAAAGATTTAAGGCTTAAAGGGTTAAATGGAAACATGTGATCAAATTTATATCTGAAAAACTGAGTATCTAGTTCTTTGATCGCATTCAGCTGGAAATGTATTTATACCATATAGCTTAATAATGAATATATATATATATACATGTACATATTGTATGACGTTAAGGTAAGATGAGATGAGTGTGACATGCTTATCCAAAGGGGAATAACTGAGATTGTGCTTGATTTATAATTAAACATGAAAATGGCTTCACGATGAAATTTTTGTGTAAGATATTTTTCCCATGCCTTAGATCGTTACTGTATATATACTAGTATAGTGTTAGTATTATACTGTACTAGTATTATTTTCCATTATTGTTAGCTCACCTGAACCAAAGGGCCAAGTGAGATTATGCCATTGTGGTCATCCATCGGTCAAGCATCTGTTCGTCAAATCGCATCTCTTTTATGTTTTGACCAATTTAATTGGGCTGGAAGGATCATATGTTGGTAGGCTCCAAAATGTTTATACCGAAATTTAATCTTGGATTTTATGGAAATTTTACAAGAAATTGTCAAAACGCATCTCTTCCTCAGCCAAGTTGACTAGAACGGCCATATGAGGGAAGGCTCCGAAAATCTATTCAGAATTTTGATTGGTAAATTTCTTTGGTGAAAATTTGAGATTTTATGAAAAATGTACTAGAAATTGTCAAAAGGCATCTCCTGCGCCACTCGCTGGATTTCAACTAAATTTGGCTAGAAGGACCTATATGGTGGTCCACTCCAGAACTTCTATTCACAATTTTGATTTGTCGATGTTTTCGGTGAAAATATTAGTTTTTATGAAATATTTACCAGAAATTGTCAAAATGTATCTTCTTCTTAGCCACTTGTTGGGTTTTAGCTGAATTTGGCTGAAAGAATTCTTTTGTGCTAGGCTCCAGAATGTCTAAGCAGAATTTTGCTAACTAAGAGGGATTAAAGTTTGTTCAAGAGAACTTGATCCATCATAAAACATGGCTGTCATGGATCAATCAACATTTTGAGTTTCGTGGCCATGTTGGGTTTTTTATTGGCGGGATGGAACTTAAGGGGTTGATCTGATTGTGCAGTCAGCGTCCATCATTAATTTCATACTAAATATCGTTTATAATGAAGTCCAATTTTGTATGTTATGTCTTGATAGTGGTAAATAATATTTAAAGTATTATGTCTGTTCAAATGCTAATGGTTCAAGTGAGTATTAAGGCCCCTGGACCTCTTGTTTTGTGGTGTTTCTGAATTACTCGGTGGTTATTAATAATGTTAGCAGTTATGCCAGGTATTATTCCTCACATGTATTATATTGCATATTATTCAGAATTGTCTGTTATATTTGAACAATTGTATGACATATACTGCTGACATGGTATGTGATTAATACTTTGAGTGATCACGATCGAGTATTTAAGAAAAATCGTGATTACTCGATTAATCGACCTGTTTATAAATTACCCAGATATAACAACAAAGGCATATCAATGACGAAACCTGCAATTGTGTTAAGAAATTGTGTTAAGAAATGTCTATTTGCAGGCCACGAGAAGACAATTTTTGAAAATGTATCACTGGAATGCCTAACTGATTGAGCCAGTCATTTCAGTGACACTCGCTGAGCAAAATGTCAATTTTCATCACCTATCACATTTAAAGAGTAACTAAATCAGGTTTTGCAATATTTTATGAAGAAAACAAATTATTCACGATCATTCAACTATTTAATTTTTAATCTCATAAATTCACGATTGAAAAAATAATTGCTGCTCTCAATTTAATCTTGTAATCGCACATGCCTACTATTATCAATCAAGTTGAAAATTATCACTGCGCGAGCTTTAACAAGTGAAAAGGTTCTAATTTTTTACGAGCTTGATAATGGTGATATTAAGTGGGAATGGGGTTGAGATTCTGTTTATCATGAATATAAACCAAAATTTTGACATATTTTCCAATAAATTTGATCTCTGAAACCACTGTTTAGATCTTCAATTAGCGATACATGATTTTCAAGAGCTGCTAATCAAACTCTGACACTTAGATTAGACAGTCATAAGTTTGCAAAATCGTGTTCTGTTGGTCTGAAAATTGATATTCAATAACCTGACTAAGGACAAATATTTTATTTTCTTGCCTAATCCTGTCGTTAACAGATTAAAAGCCTGTTTAACATTAAGTAACTTTTTCACATTAACAATGTACTTAACATAATCAACTAATTCACATTATCTTTTTTAAAACATCTATAAGATGGCTCATATTTCTCCCCATTTACTTTCGTAGCAGTGATTTAAATTAAATCATTGTCCATTTTTTATATTTATATAATTATTTCTGATATTATTTTAATAATTTAATAGAATAGTTTTAATAATTAATAATTTAATAGTTAATTTATAAGATATGAAAGTATAGTTTAATGTATTATTATTATTATTATTATTATTATTATTATCATTATTATTATTATTAGTTAGACACATGTCAAAATTTGTTTATACAGATTGTGCAATGGCTTGGATATTACCGATAAATCAGTGGTTCACTTATTTTGGCACATTTGTACAGTACCGACTATGGTGATAACTGATCCTTGGTGATCGATACAACGAATATCGGCTTTTGCAAAGGTCATTAAGAGTGTCCATTTGCCGGCCAAGAGAAGATAATTTTTTAATATTTAACACTGGAATGACTGACTCGATAATCGAGCCAGTCATTCCAGTGGTAAATTTTCCAAAAGAGACATCTATTGGTCTGCAACAGGGTGTTCCTTAACCATCTGACTCCTGAGTTTTAACAGACGACATATTCCAAGGGTTATATCTCTGGACCTGCTAAATATTTTGAAAACAATTTGGCTGTAAGTTGTTGGTGGTTAAGCGACTAGCAACTTTGAGTCAAATCGTTTTCAAAATATTCAGCAACTTTAAAGTTTTTGCTCATTGAAGTTGTTGTCTGATGGCTTGTAGCACCGAGACAGTTAAGACCACTGCAGATTTTGTTTCTAGTCAGCTTTCCAATTAAGTCATCAACCCCAATACACCTTTCCCACATTCACGTCATTACGGCAGGATTGCCCTAAATCAATGCTAAGAGCAAAACTGCTGGCTGGTATAGTCGCCAACAAGCCGCTGACCCGCGTTGAGTTACTTTTGCACTAAAATACATCGCAATCTAAACTGTTCCTATGATAAACTAAAATCATTATATTATTTAAATCATATATCATTGGAAAGCACATTCAATTGACGAAACATTAATGCATTATATTTGATATTTTTGTAACATTTTCACTGAGTTATTGGCGTATATAAAATACACCATTCGACTTAGATTCTTTAAATCAAGTGGACAATAGGGGATATTTTAAAATTGCAATCAACTGTATTAAATTTTACAAAACTAAAAACTAATACAGAAATGTATATTAGGAAATTGGCTTAACTTTCCAATGATGTTTGACTTCAATAATATTATGAACATAGTTTTTCATATGCACTGCTTAAAGTGCATTGTATCTGATTCCCATAGTAAAGTAATGCTGTTTGCGCGTCGGCTATCACGTTTACCAGCCGGAAGTGGTATGTGCGATGCATTCTGGGAAGGTATTTTCCCAAAATACGCAAATATGGGAAAGATCTATTATCAGGTTTACAGCTGTTCACGTCTGCCTGCCATAATCATCACTGGGTCATTATAATTAAGGCTGGTAACATATTGTGGTAGACATAGAATATACCTCGCCAACCTTTGTTACATGAATTCATATTATCACAATGTGATTATACTTTACCTGCACATACATATTATTTAGTATTTTTTACTAACTAGTAAATAAATGCTAAATTATTCATATTTGTTGAAAGACCACACTGCTTGTTATCAGATTTGTTATCTTTAATAATTAGTTAATATTAATTAACAGGGTTACGTTACGCTTCTAGGGTAACTAATTGTCTTTCCATGCTTTGTTTGCTTAAACATTTACCTGCATTTTATCAATTTGGTACAGATCGCCAGCGGATAGCCTGAGTTCTATTTTTCACATTAATTTTTATGCTTTTCATACTTATTGTGTTCTGAGGTACTTTTTTATAGAATCAGAAAAACTTATGTCGAATTTAATGGATTTCATACCGTTAACACTACTTCTCAAATTTGCCCCTCAATTTTCTAATAGAATTTGTCCATTTACAGACCAAGAGATTATTTTTGAAAATTTACCAGTGAAATGACTGGCTCGGTAACCGAGCCAGTCATTCCAGTGGTACATTTTCAAAAATAGCCCTCTTGTCCTAGTTTTCGCTTTCTTTGTTATTAAATTTGACTAATTTTAGGGTAATTTAAATGGAATTAATTAGATGTAATGCTTTATCATTTTCCTCCATTGAAGCTGTCACCAGTGATATAATCTGTATGTACGTGCACTGAGTTCAATTATCACAAGAACATTTTTGAATTTTAAAATGTGTAGAATTTTGATAATTATTATCCCCACACGTTTTGAAAAAACTGAGGGGATATCGCAATTGCTTCCACCCATCCATCTGTCTGTCTATCCAATTAGCGTCTCCAAAACCATTTGGTGGTGTTCAATCAGATTTGTTATGTGAGTTACACATGATTTGGGATTGGAAGACAATATTTACGTTAGGAGGGTGGGTCAGAAAATCAAGGTTGGCGGAAATCCATATGATAACGGATTATGGAGATCTGTTTACATTGGCCTCTGCCGTTGAGGCGGGTAGGGGTTGATAGAAAAGCAAAGTTGGTGAAAGCGTCGAGATTTACAACGGCGTACCCTCGTCTGCACATTCTAGCATAGTTATTGTTTACAGTGGCTTATTGTGTATTCTACCAGGTATGCAATACCTGTATTGTTTTTATTATTATACAGTTTTATTGACCACTACTAACTAGACCATATTGTATCCGTGACCAACCATTAGAAAGATCGAACTATTGACACAATTTACCAATATAGTATAATTCCCATGTATAATAATAAAATTAATTGTAATGTATTCATTAAATAATGCAGATTGTCCCAAAAATTCATTAGATTCATTTGTACATAAATATAACTACGTACACATGTGTGTAGCCTTGACCATTTGCGTGAAAGGATTCAAAGCTTTGTAAATCACTGGCCCTTTCCACTTTATCCACCCATTATCTGGCACCATAATCAACTATGTGATGTGTAGAATGACAGAGATCACAATTAATGATGTCATGAATGACATCGATAAGTACATCACGAACACATATTTGAAGATGGACTATGTGTTGTTGTACAAATTGTATGTCTTTACTATTTAATAAATCTTCTGTTGAATATTTTGAAACTAACTTGACTGGGTGCTGTTGCTGCCATAGGCAGCAACAGCGGCCAGTCAAATTAGTTGCAAAATATTCAACAGCTTACATGTATAGTTTTCAGGAAATTGATAGTTAGAGCATTCAGGTATCAATCAATCCCAACACGGCGAAGTGTGGGTGGAGCTTAGCTAGAGGTGGGCAGGGAATAGCTAAAACTGGAAAGGTCCATTCAGCTTATCCTGGAGAGCATCCCTATCTGAGTATGAAATCAAATATTGTCACACCATATACCTCAGGTTTGACCAATTTATTTAAACTTTGGAAATTTATTTTGCATTATATTGAGAGGAATGTCACAATATTATCAAAATGTATCCAAATCCAAACAGCCTCAATATATTGACCATGCAGGCAGCCTTTTTGAAAATTTATTGCTGTAAGGTTTAATACTGTGTGTCTTGGACTGATCAACTAAGAACTTTGTAAATCGGGTGTGGTATGGAGTCCAACCCCCCCCCCCAACCCCCATCAATTTAAATTGATCTTGGTGTGAAATCTAATAGGAATATAGTCACTTGGTTGAACACTAAGTAGATTTTATTTCTCCGTGAAATTTACTGCGAATACAGTCAAATTTGTATGCATTTTTGGGACAGCCTGTGTGTAATGAGTGAATTTTATAGAATTATTCCTACAATTTCTCATGTACTATCTTATATTGTATATATTATTATGATTTACTGTTTATGGTCGGTATAGTATATTTTGTGATCATTGTTTCGCTATTCCCTTGATCAACAATAGACAGTTGGAGTTAATTATAATACCACATTATTGAATCATCCTGTGTGCTCATAGGAGAGAATTTATCCTGTCCGGTATTAATATACTTTCTGGTAACTTTAAAAAAAATATTTACTCATTGGATATCTATTTGCAGGACAAGGACACTATTTTTGAAAATTTACCACTGGAATGACTGTCTCAGTTATCAAGCCAGTCATTCCAGTGTTAAATTTTCAAAAATAGTCTTGTTTTGCACATGTACATTTCACAAGACCACTGTAGAGGCCGGTTTTGTCCGGCTTGATCATTAAAGGCAAATAAAGAGTTATTTAAAATACTTTTATGATGTAAAACCTACAAACCTTAGGGTTTTAGCAAATAATTGAATGAAAATATTGCTGAGAATTTATATGAAATCAAACGGGCTTACACGCAACCCACTTCAACTTGAGATTCTGCAAATCCCATTGG
This sequence comes from Chaetoderma sp. LZ-2023a, assembly GCA_034401795.1. Lineage (NCBI taxonomy): Eukaryota > Metazoa > Mollusca > Caudofoveata > Chaetodermatida > Chaetodermatidae > Chaetoderma > Chaetoderma sp. LZ-2023a. The sequence continues at coordinate 128,201,032 of CM067360.1, forward strand.
ACCTTGAATTCCCAGAATCCCAATCTCAGGGTAACTAGCTACATAAGTTAGATGCTGAATATTTTGAAACTAATTTGAGAGGAATGGTAGCAACAGCTTCCCAGTCAAATTGCTTTCAAAATATTCAACAACACGTTTATTAACTGTCTGACAAGCCTCCAGATAATTTCAATGGGCAATAACTCGGGACCTGCTGAATATTTTGAAAACAATTTGACTGAAAGTTGTTAGTGGCTTAGCTATTTTTTTCAAAATATTTAGCATATCCAGTGTTAAACCCCATGGAAAATGTAATCTGAGAAATTCAGCTGGCAAACAGTTAAATTGTAAATAATTTTGAAAATTTTGCTTTCCAGTTTCAATAGTTTAATCTAGTTAGTATATTAATTCTCGGACAGCATCATTTACTGACACAAAATCTCATGTCAAAATATTATAGCCAAAATACCCAAATATAAAAAAATAAATAAAATTTAATCAATATTATTGCACAATGGAGGAATCCAGTTTATCCATCAATTATATGATGCCATAATCACCTACATGTGTGTGCCTGTAGGATGAGATCATAATCAATTACTTCATGAATGACGTAGCTAAGTTTGTCACGAACGGTTAACTGATGACAGACTAAGCGTGGTTGTACGAATTGTATGGCTTTACTATTTAATAAACATGTTGAATATTTTGAAACTAATTTAACTGGGCGAATTAGTTTCAAAATATTCAATAGTGTACATTAATAGTTTTCTGGAAATTGATAATCTGGGAGTTCAGAGCTCGATCGATCCCAACACGGGTGAAGTGTGGGTGGAGCTTAGCTAAAGATAGGCGGGGGATAACTAAAACTGGATACCTCCGTTATATACAATATTATGTTATATCTCATTTATTACGAATATTTACATAGCATTGTATGTGACGAGGGTCACCCATTATCCCTCGAATTTGTTCAAGAAACGCTCAATTATCGTAGAAAAGTATGACATGAAAATCAGCATTAGCTAGACAGAGAGGCCATGGTAGTAAAAAAAACGCCTATTTGCAGACCAAGAGTAGATTATTTTTTTTAACTTATCACATGAATGACTGTCTCGGTTATTGAGCCAGTCATTCCAGTGGTAAATTTTCAAAAATAGGTCTTCTCTTAGTCGGCAAATGTACACTTCTCAGGACTACTGTAGAAGCTGTTTTGGTCGATTTACGTCTTAACAGGTTAAAGTAATGATGAAATTAATTATCATGAGGCAGTAGGAAAAAGTCCAGTCGCCTTGGCGGTCATTGGTTCCTTCCGGAAACTCAACATATTACAAAACTGTGGCATCTTTTTAAGACTAACTTTTATATTGAGTCAGTTGAAGCAGATTTAATGACATATTCTGAAGCAGATTGCTGATTGGAACAAAAAAATATAGGGTATATAATGAAACATAATGTTTCTTCAACTGTTAGCGTACTGGTTGCCCTCTCTAGTGCTCATGACATGTCCTTTGCTCAAGTAGTTTAGTTTAATAAACATGAATATGTCTCTTAGCTTATGTAAATGAAGTTACGAGGGGAGAAATATGTTAATTATGACAAAAATTGGTTAAATGTGATGGTGTTATAATCATCGACAACCTTTATAAAAGTTATATTAAAATGAATTAGCTTGTATCATTCTTCATCGCATAAGTCCCTCAAAACTCAGAAACACAGTTACCAACTACCAAAATACCTCAGAAAGTGCAATTATTATACCTTCCATAAAAATTCTAATATATATAAAGTACATAGGTAGATGGTACATTTATATAGCGCTTATTCTAATATATAAAGTACATAGATAGGTGGTACATTTGTATAGCGCCTATTCTAATATATAAAGTACATAGGTAGATGATACATTTGTATAGCACCTATTCTAATATATAAAGTACATAGATGGTACATTTGTATAGCGCCTATTCTAATATATAAAGTACATAGATGGTACAGTTATATAGCGCCTATTCTAATATATAAAGTACATAGATAGATGGTACATTTATATAGCACTTATTCTAATATACACCTGTGCAAAAGTTAAGCACCACCCTATTTTTACGCACATGCGAGGGTATATTCATGTGCTATGAAGAAAGCAATAGCATAAACATTTATGTACCCATCCATCTTAGTGCAAGAGGTAATAATGCAACTAGAGGAATGCTGATTATGATGGTGGGGAAACACTATGTTTTTGTTTGAACTTGAAAACGAGGCCTGAATATGGTTACGTTGACACAACTGACAACTATTGCCCTACAGTTGACACACGTGGCTAGATTGTCATTAATGGTGTCTGAAAACGAAGTTTAACATCTGTGCACGAGTTTGAGACTGTCATTATTAATACCGGGTATATCCACCTTGTGCCTGGATGACGGCCTGGACACGACGTCTCATGCTGGTCACCAACCGACTGATACGCCATTGTGGTATTCGTTGCCATTCAAGATGGAGTGCGTCTGTTAATTCCTGTAGGTTCTGCACAGGAGGATCCCTCCTTCTCACCATGTTTCCCAGAATGTCCCAGATATGCTCAATAGGGTTCATGTCAGGGCTCCTTGCTGGCCATGGTAGGGTTTCGATGGCATTCTGGCAGAGGTATTCATGCACAGCTCTAGCACGATGTGGTCGGGCATTGTCATCCATGAATATAGGGTGGGTTCCAGGTGCATGATTTACAAAATGAGGGACCACAACTCTATCCAGTATGGAATCTTGATATCTTTGTCCATTTAGTGTTCCAGGTACAGTCAACAGATCCAGCTTACAATCAAATGAGATGCACCCCCATATCATAACGGAACCTCCACCAAATGGAACTTCTTCCATGATGTTACGTTGGTCGTACGCCGTGCGTCTGGACCTCCATACACGAGTTCGACCATATGTGGCATGAAGCAGGAACCGACTTTCATCGGACCAGTGTACCCGTCTCCAGGATCTCACGTTCCGGTGTCTTCTTTCGTTGCACCACCTCAGACGCTCCTCTTTGTGGTGTGCAGTGAGGAGAGGACGTCTGACAGGTCTCCTAGCTTTCATGCCAGCAGCATAGTCTCCTTTTGACGGTAGACATTGACACTCTATTGCGCGTTTCCCATTGCTGGCTGAGCACTCTGCTGTTGGTGAATGGAGATCTCCTAACAAGGCGTACTAGGGCTCGATCATCACGGGCAGTAGTCTTCTTCGGTCTTCCAGATCTAGGCCTGTCCTTCACCTCGTTAGTTTGCCCATGTTTTGCAATCAAACGACTGATTACAGTATGGTTAATGTTCAGCTGTCTGCCAATCTCTCTGCATGACATACCAGTGGTATGCATGCCTATGATTTGCCATTTCACATGATCACTTAACCTTCGTCTTGCCATAGCGGTTCACAATCAAGAGCTAATTCTCTCTGTACAAATAAACCACGGTCATGAACACAAAATTCCTAATCTTGTCGCCTAAATCTGTATGTAATGTTCTACACCTCAAACTGGACTTTTACATAACTGAACTCGTGTGCTGTTTCCCGCCACGCACGGACATCAAGCGGCGTGAAGTCATGCATGCATGCATATGCATTTCGTACTTGGAATTATGTCAGCTAACGCGGGGACAAAAAGTATGGCAGCCTAGTTGTACCATCATGTTTCTACGTTCTATTGTTTTTGCTGGTGCTTAACTTTTGCACAGGTGTATATATAAAGTACATAGATGGTACAGTTGTATAGCGCCTATTCTAATATATAAAGTATATAGATAGATGGTACATTTATATAGCACTTATTCTAATATATAAAGTACATAGATAGATGGTACATTTGTATAGCGCCTATTCTAATATATAAAGTACATAGAAAGATGGTACATTTATATAGCGCCTATTCTAATATATAAAGTACATAGAAAGATGGTACATTTATATAGCGCCTATTCACACGAATGCATGATCAAGCTTTAAATCGTTAATCCTTGAAATTCCAATGTCTCAATTTCAGGACAGCTGTACAGGTAAGCTGCTGAATATTTTGAAACTAGTTTGACTGGAATCTTTTGCTGCCATAGGCGGCAACAGATTCCAGTCATATTAGTTTCAAAATATTCAACAGCATTCCTGCATTGTATTTCAAGTGTTAAAGGGTTACATAATAAGATTGATTCTGTTTCAAAGCAAAGACAGCGTATCCAAGCGTATCCAACAGGGTCTATATATGAGTCATAGTTGCTTTCTGTGCAGGCAATGGACCTTTCCAGTTCATCCATCCATCATATGACATCATAATCAACTAAGTGACTTGTAGGATGACAACATAATCAATGATGTCATGAATGAGGTAAATATGTAAATTATGACTGCTTAATTAAAATGGACTATGCATTGTTGTACGAATTGTATGTCTTTACTATTTAAAAACGATGCTATTGAATATTTTGAAACTAATTTGACTGGGCAGTAAAAGCATATGGCAGCAACAGCACCCAGTCAAATTAAATTCAAAATATTCAACAGCTTACCTTTATAACTTTCTGGAAATTGCTAGTTGAGGGATCAATCGATCCCAACACAGGTGAGGTGTGGGTGGAGCTTAGCTAGAGATGGACGGGGCATAGCTAAGACTGGAAAGGTCCATGGCTCATCAGCTATAATATAATAGATTCTTTACTGTACTGTTTATTTTGCTTATAAATCACTATTTTTTCAAACTTGTTTTTATTCCAACTACTTCTCGCTTATTGCTTTTCGTACAATGTTGTATTATTATTAATATTATTGATTTACCAATGTTGTGACGGTGATATTCCCTGAATATTTAAAAATTATTATAATAGAATTATTATTATATATATATATATATATATATATATATATATATATATATATATATATATATATATATATATATATATACACACTATTCAATTATCCATTTATTTATCTGCAAATTTATCACTTATTCTTTATATGTCTATACTAATTAGTAAGAATAAATCACGAGTTGTTTGTTAAACAGATAAATAAGATAGTTCTCATTATTGTATCCCCAATGGAATCATTATTCAACTTGCGTATCCAAGCGGCTAGAAAAACATCAGCCGCTCATAGATGACAGCCACTCAAAAATGCCATCTGTAATGGTCTTGAGGAATGTCCATTTACAGAACAGATGAAGTGAATACATGTACTATTTTTGAAAATTTACCACAAGAATGATCTGGTCGATAACGGAACCAGCCATTCTAGTGGTAATGGGTTTTTTTAAATCTGTTAGTCTGCATTTGCTATGAGAAAGTTGAATTAGGTATTTATAGATTAAATCGGACTATTAACCCTTAGCACACTGATGTCAATATTTTAGTGTGTCAATATCAAAGAAACTGGTGTACATTTTTCAACAAATTTGCTGGGAGATGTTGCTGTCTATGACAGCACCATCTCCCACCAAATTTGTTGAAAAATGTCCACCAGCTCATCTTTCAATTTAATTTGAAAATTGAAAATTTTGACACCAAAGTGGTAAGGGTTAAGCCTTTCACCTCTAAATTCACTGTATCTCAATGTCGAGGCAAATAAACAGGAAAAGTTTTGAATAATTTGAAAATAATATGACTGGAAGACATTGCTGACTAGCATACAGAAGCGTAGATGAGGCCTGTGAAAAGTATGACATGAAAATCAGCATTAGCTAGACAGAGAGGCCATGGTAGTAAGTCAACTGCCTGGAAAGCTGAGTATCAACATCAATCATGTCAATGGTAAGCAATTCAAGCAAGTGGCTGAATTCAGTGTATGTGAAGCACCTTCGGAGACGATGGAAGTATTGATAGGGAGATTGAAACCAGAATCCAGAGAAGGCACACAATGTCAGGTTCAAGGTTGTCCCGCTCCTAAGATAACCAAATATCCATATGGTGATCAGGACGCAGCTGATAAATACCATCGAAATTCAGGGCCAAGCTTAGGACTCGGGGGGACCTGTGCAAAGTTTCCAAAATTCTTACCCGGGGGTGGGGGGGTGAATCTGCAGTTGTGATCGCCAGAAAGCTAGGGTCCAGTTTCAACTGTAATGGCAATGGGGTTCAGATGTCAGAGATTTGCGGGATTTGGCCACATCAGTCTTATTACAGGACAGATCAGAAAGAATTTTACATTTCAAACACAAAATAAAAAAGATACTGCTGAATATTTTGAACATACTTTATTGGAAGACATTTACCAGCAAAGTCTTCCAAACCAATTATGTTCAAAATATTCAACAGAACATTTTTTTTCTGTTCAAGATTTGTTTTCTTTTGGAATATTTTAACTGAGTTATGATTTGTACTATAGGTGTGCCATCTATGTGTGTTACTTGCAGTTATGCAGGGCTCCCAAAATTGAGGGAAAAATAATTTGTTTCACTTTTTGGGGCCCTAGAATTTTGGGGCCCTGTTGCACTGCCTTAACCTTGGCACTGACCATCTTCATAACTACCTTAACATGTCAGTGTTAGTCACAGGCTCTAAGTAAATACCTCGAAAGAAAGCTCAACACCTACGAAATGATGTTTGAGAAGGGCAGTGAATTATGAACAAAAGCGACAGGATTAGAAATGAAACAATCAGGGAAATAGTATGAATAACACCATCATATAGAAAAGCAAAGGATCAAGTGGTTCAGAGACTTGAACAAAATGCCTACAAATCTACCAGCCTTCAGAGCATGCAGTAATTGAATTTCTACTGCCCAGGATTCAAAGCCAAAGGAAGACTAACAAAAAGATGGAGTGACAGAGACCCTATTGGGCAACCAGATCCTATCAACACTCCAAGCACCCCATCTGGCAGCTGAGAGAAAGCTTCATGTACCAGCGACATCCACCAGTTCACGCGAGAGGATAAAGTAAAGTGAATAAGATTAACTGTGTCAATATATACTTACCACATACATCTTTTCCATACTGTCCAATGAAACAAAATGAATTCTGAAAGTCTGTTAATATAATACAGATTAGCTATAATGATCACACCCTGTCCGGTGCTCATCCGTCTGTGTCTGTCGCTGCTTTGTCCACAATGTCGACACCCTTCTCCTTCGATCAATACTCACCATTCTATTACTTCTGATACAGCTAGCCTGGATAGCTGGGCCCTAGGACTATAGACTTAGTAAGCTTTACCGACTCCTGGAACCGGGTACTCGGCTCCAAACTGCCGAGTACCCGTTTGCCATGAAGCTCATTCTTGTTTGCATAGCAACAAGAGACACATGCTTTTGTCTTTTTTCTGTGTAATTGTGATAACTTTGTACGTTCTCTAAGGATATATTGGATTACCATGGATGCAGCCGATGATAACCAGGTCGTATATTTCCATGTTATTCCATAGTTAAAAGACTTAGGTCTTCAAAATTTTGTGTGTGTCGCATGTTTCAATTTCTAACCCCAAAGAATCTGGGACGTGTGTTAACAACGAAATATGCCAAATGATCGCCTTCCTTTAAACCCCAACAGGCGATCGGCAGATATGAAATAAGGTGTTGGCTTGACGGTGTTTTAACACGAAAATCGGCTGACGTTCTCCGTAAGATCCGATCGGGTGACGTCACACCCGTGTTACTCGGATGTTTATGTGAAGAAAATGTTTCATTAATTCGCACATCTGATTCTAGGTGCTGCGTACTTTAATTGGTACCAGAAAAACTTTCAAGTTTTGCGTGTTATCACGATCTGTTTGCAATGATCAGTGGTTTAAAAATTCTTGATTTAGATGTGTGGTCTGCGGTTTTACCATGTGCTACAGCAGTTTGTTTACATTTTGTTGTTTCTTCACATATCGTTTGGCTTTCGTTAGGAGTATAATTTATATTTATTAGTAAATATATCCCGAATGCTATGCGATATGATTCCTGGTTCCGTTATACATCCTTGAGGATCAGTGTATGGGTGTATTATTGCCCGCTTCATTCTTCTCGTCATAATCAATGCGATCTTTGCTGTAACGTGGCAGGGTGGGGTGCGGGAGGGTTAACAGTTAATTTATGATCAAAATATTTGAAAATTAATTGTCTGCCTTCCATTCCTGTTTCGTTCCGCTTGCTTATTGTAGGTTTGTGCTTATTTATAGGCCAAGCCAGCCCCGCCATCATGTGACGAGTGCCACAAATTCGTGAGGGTTCTATTCAAGGACCATGTCTGTTTCTGCTGTACTAAGTGTAATCTTGACAGTAGGTGTAACGTTTGCGCAGTATGGTCGGTCAATATGATGCTTAAGTTCCTTGCCCAGAAGGACTTGGCAGGGTCAGGCGGTCCGAAAGTAAATCGTGGAGCGTCCATTTCGGCCCTTTGGGGCGTTCCACGTCTGCAGCCGGAGGTGCCGGAGATGGCACCGCCGGCATGGTTTGGTCCTGCTATGCAAGGCTTCTTACATAGCATTCTGCCCAAGCTGGTGTCGTCCCTGCTGCCAAAAGATTCGGACCCTGTCCTTGGACAGGGTTCTGGACTGGCCACCGAGAGAGCCGTCTCGTATGGCCCGCTGGCAGTCCCGTCGGGCTCCGGCCTGATGGGCTCTGTCTCTCTACGGCCACCTCCGGGTGGTTCAGTAGCGGTAGCCGGTCCGTCAGGCATGGGAGCCGTCCACCAGGATGGCGCCACGGTTTCCTCGTCTAGTGATGACTTCGGGGTCTGAAGATGAGGAAGCCGAGGGGGAGAGATTGCTGCGGCCTGTGATGCTGCAGGTGGAGAGCATGGAGGTCGATTCCGTCCTGGACGGAACCGTCCTACATCTGTCTGGCTTGGCGCAAGCCAGAGCAGTGGCTCCACCCGTGGTTGAGGCCACTCCAGTACCAGGCACCGGTCCCGTGATGGTTGGTTTGCCACCAACCGACATGGTGACGGGTGTGGCTGGCCAGGCGTGGTACTCGCCTAATCCGGCGGTCAAACATGGGGTGCCGTTGGCGCCCGTGTTTGGCCACAGTTCTTCAACCACTACGGATCCGCACGGTTTTCTGTGCAGACCTACTCCATGGACTGGTGTGTTCCATGGGGTGGCAGCAGAACCGTACGGTACCGGAGTTCCTGGCGTATCAGCAATGGCTCCTAGCCGGGAGGCCGTTGCAGGTAGGGCCGTGAACATGTCAACGGGTGACGTGTTCACGGGAGTGTCCTCCTCGGAGACAGATTGGTCTGAGGCTCTGGCTTGGGTAGCCAGAGTAGACCCGTCTGTGGTTTCGACCACGGCCGAGGAGGATGCACCCCGTCCATCGGTGGCATTGCTTAGGACGGGGATCTTGCCCGCAGCCCGGATCCAGTCTATTGGACTGGATCCAAGGTTTATGGAGTTGCCTGATGCTATTTATAGCAAACAACTCCTGACCAAGGGCCAGCTTCCTGCGGCCTCCAGGGAGGTGCGGGCGAGGTCGTATTCCACGGGGGGAATACGACAGCTATGGTGTTGTCCCGTCGGTCACTGAGGATGACCGCTGGGTACTGGGTGTCCAGAGGGCTGTAGCGGGTGGCCCCACCCCGGCACTGGTGGACAAAGCTCAGGTACACCATGATAAAGTCCTGTCCCTATGTGAAGGGGTGAGGGCAGCAATGAGTGCTGTCAATCACTCTTATCGCCTTCTTCAGTCGGTGTGGGCTGAAGCGGGGGCAAGCCACCCTGTGCCACCTGTGGCGCTTTCGTGCGTTAATGATGGCCTGGTGCTGTCTATGGACGCATTGGCAAGGGTGCAGGCACGTGTCACTAAGTCCAGGAGGCAGATGGTCCTTGACCATATGCGTCCCGCTACTGCGGTCAGGGAGCGTCTTCTTGGGACGCCCCTGACGCCCTAGCATCTTTGGTGGCCAAGCGCAGGCCATCTTAGAGGACACGGCCAGCATTGCGCAGAATCGGTTAGTGGTTAATCTGCAGCTAGAGCTAGTGCGTCAAGCGCACGCACTAGGGGCTGTAGCCAAGCCGCTAACCGGGCAACCTTCTAAGAAGCAGAAAAAGCACAAAAGCAAGGCGAAAGCTAAGCCTAGTGCTGCTTCTGCTTCTACTGGGTTTTCTCAGCCGCCTCCGGCGAAGAAGGACAAGAAGGTTGTTGAGGCCCCTACCCTCCCCAATGTTGCTCCTGATTGCCGAGAGGGTAAGTCCTCAAAGGGCGGAAAGAAGGGAGCAGATCGTACCTGAGGGTACGAGGGCTCGCTTCGTATCTGCCTGGACCGCACCTGTGCGATATATTTGTGTTTCAGGCGAGATGCATGTTCGTGAGTTCTCTCCCTTTTCTTAGGAGAAAAAAAAGGGGGGGGGGGGCAGTAATGCGAATGTGATTCGGTTCCGTTAACTTGATGGTCCTTTTAGGTCTCCATTAATCAAGTTTAAGTCTAGCTTTTTCTCGAAGGGGCAAAAGTAGCAACTGATGGCTTGCCCCTTCCCACCAGGTTACTGTCTAAATCTGGTTTATATCAGAAGTAATAGAATGGTGAGTATTGATCGAAGGAGAATGAAGGAAATTGATATTTCCCTTTCTCCGAGATCTAACAATACTCACCATTCTATTACAGACCCAGCCTCCCAGCCCCACAGAGGCAAGCCATGGGTATCTCTTGTTTGGTGGCTATGCAAACAATATGAGCTTCATGGCAAACGGGTACTCGGCAGTTGGGAGCCGAGTACCCTGTTCCAGGAGTCGGTAAAGCTTACTACGTCTATAGTCCTAGGGCCCAGCTATCCAGGCTAGCTGTATCATAAGTAATAGAATGGTGAGTATTATTAGATCTCGGAGAAAGGGAAATTGAAATTTCCTTCATTTATTTCTGGACACAATGGTCCTTTTCATTTTTAGCTATGCCCCGCCTATCACTAGCTAAGCTCGCTGTGTTGTGATTGATCCCCGAATATCCTAACTATCAATTTCCTGAAAACTATACATGGAAGCTGTTGAATATTTTGTAACTAACTTGACTGGGTGCTGTTGCTGCTGCCTATGGCAGCAACAGCGCCCAGTCAAATTAGTTTCAAAATACAATTTGTACACCAACGCATAGACCGTCTTCAAATATGCGTTCGTGACGTACTTATCGACGTCATTCATTATGATTTTATTCTACGCATCACGTAGTTGATTATGACATCATATGATGGGTGGATACTCTGGAAAGGTGAATTAGATCAAAGGTTCCCATGAGCATCTAGTATCTACGTCGTGAAAATGAGGTTGATTCTATGAAAAACAACACAGTTATTCTCCTTGAAAACGTTCTCAAGTATGTAGCCCAATGTGGAAAGATATTATATTCAGACCTGTTGGGTTCTATCTTAGTGGATCTATTATTGCTGTGCCCGTAAACGGAGACAGCCATTTGCTATCGGCGCACCCGTTTGTAGACGGTGCAGACCCATGTGCTAATTGGTTATTGGCGCACCAATTTGTAATGGCATATGACCTATTTGAAAATAGGCTATCGACGCACCTGTTTGTAATAGGCGCACTTCCCATTTGTCAATATCAAACTTGCGCCAATAAGCAATACTTAAATCTGCATACATCAGAAAATAGAATGAGCGCATGTACGCATGTGTATCTGGCAGCAAATGCGGGACAATTGAATTGATTCAAGAGGCTGATTAGTCCATTGGTTTATGATTACCTGTTGTGTACTTAAGGAACAAAGTGATTAATGAAATGTTTAATAAGGGAAGGATCAAATAAAGTGACTAACATTGAGTAGAATTTGCGTATTGTACTACATTCATAAACACTCACTAATGCTCACATTTATAAAGAAAATTTAAATCTCATAAAAAATCTCGATTTTCAGAGATTATTTTGACAAATTAGCAGCACTTATTTCCACAGATTAAAATTACTTTGATTACAACTTTGCATGCGTCACACCTCTCCCAGCGATTAGGCACGCATGTCATAAAAAGATTCAGTGAACCACCACTACCTTGTTTGATAGGCGGTGTTCCTTTAAATATGATTACTGTATTCTGCGGCTGTAGTAGTACAACCATCCCACAGCTGCAATCAGTCCTTCGCTTTTGCCCATTGCAATGTGTCTTCTCAGCCGAAACAGTTAGCTTCCCCAGGTCCATTCTTGACTTGAGTGTACCTAATCCTGCTTTCTTGAGGTCACCTCGTAGCACACTTAGCAGATTTATGCAATGACGCCCTCTCCTGGCTTTGTATTTGCTGGCTCTGAGTAAGGCGAATTCCAAGGCTCTCTGTGCTGGTGTCACTTCTGGCATCCTTAGCACGTGGCCAAACATAGATCATGTTTGCTGCGAGAATTTTACAGACAAAGGCAACTTATAACACATCTTGTATAGTGCATCGTTGGAAATTATGGTGTCTCGCCATCAGTGTCCAGTGATGGTGCGTAGATGTTTGCGTTGGCAGGCATCTGGTTTGTCTAGAGCTGCCTTTGGAGCTGCCCAGATGTTAAAGTTATACGATATCAAGGATACGCAGGTTGCATTGTATAAACGTAGCCTTTTTGTCAAGGGCATCCTTGATCTACGAATCCATAGCTTCCAGAAGGAAAGATTTGTTCCCCATAGCAGAGCGTGCAGCAATGTCAGCAGTACTGCAAAGCAGTGAGCCCAGGATTTTACTTTTCCTCCATGGTTCAACGCCACGAAGTGGATCGCCATTTTCTTTAGTTTCATGCTTTGTGGATAGGTTTATGTGGGTAACTCTGTTTTGGATTCATTCATAGAGATTCTCAATTTTCAGTTTGCTTGCAGCTATTAGGAGAAGTTCGTCAAGGGGTTTCTTTTCCTCGTTTATGAAGTCCACATCGTCGGCATATTCCATCTCTAGCGGCATACCCAGTATTGACACTGGGGTGTTTGGTCTTGTGGAACTTTCCCGCACAGATCTCAATGCAGCAGCAAGGTAACAGGTGAAAAGCACCAGAGATAGACCATCTCCCTGTTGGGAGTCGATTGGTGTCTCGACCTCTATGGGCTTCACTGACTTCACTCGTACTTTCAGCTTGCTGTCTGCACGCAGTAGTCTCACTAGTCGTAGCTCATCTTCATTGCAACTGGTCTGGCGTAAGTACATCTAGGAGCTTTGAGTGTTTAATTGTGTCGAAGGCTTGTGACATGTCAATGCCCATTTTGTGGTAATCTCAGTCCTTGGACATGACTACCGACACAAGCATGCATTGAGCCCATACAATGTCTGCGCAGCTGCGTCCACGTTTGAAGCCACTTTGACACGATCCAGTGAAGTCATCGATCTTGTATCGGATGCGGCATAGAGTAACATTGGATGCAATTTTCCATATGTTGTTGAGGAGCACAATGGGCCGCAGATTGGGGGGTGTCGAGTGGCTTCTTGGGCTTGGGTAGTGCGATAAGGGTGCCTTGGACTACAGCGTCGATGGGAACATGCTGTATAAAAGCTGAATTGAATAGGTGCGTGATCGGTTTTGAGATAATGTCACTTGCATATTTGAATAGTTCATTGCTCATGCCATCAGGTCCAGATGCACGTCCATTTTCAGGGCTTTAACTGCCTTCTCAACTTCTGCTGTTTTAATTGGTGCTAGTAATGGCCTGGGGTCTCCAGAGAACGGGTGCAAGGGCTCATCATCGTGGTCAGTGAACTGTTCCTTGAACCATTCTCGAATCACCAGCTTTTCCCTGGTCAGTCCCGATAAAGTGTCCTGCAGAATTGTGTACTGTGAGTGGCGGTGTGTAGTCAGTAACTCTCAGGACTCGGGCTGCCCGAAACATTTTGTGACAGTCATCCGTGGCAGTGATTTCATCTGCTAGGGAGTCTGCTTGTTGAATAGCAAGATTTTTTAAGCATTCACTAATGTGGCGCAGAATGTTATTACGCTCCCGGCGTAGTTTGGTGCAATCTTCACTTTGGCCACTGATAGATGCACAGCCGTAACGTTTTCTGCTCTGCTGACGGTTTTACTACTAGAGGGTCGTCAATATACCTAGTTTGGTTGTTTTCAAGAAGATCTATGGTGCTGGTAGCTGATGATTCCATAGATTTCAGTATTTTGGTTATGGCTTCGATCGGAGCTGACGTTGATGTTAGCTATCTGCTCGCCGAGGGCCTTTTTGTACCACATTTGAGTGTCAGTGTCGCTGATGAGCTTGGGTAGGTTGTAGGTGACTCTACCCTCTTGCATGGTATGGCGTTTATATATTAGGTAGAGATCCTTCATCTGAAGGCGTGCAATGACTTGATTGTGGTCATAATTGAGGTCTGTGCCTCCATAGGAACGAGCACTCCGAAGTTTTGCTTCTGTTTTGCATAGTATGAAGTATATTTGGTTGAAGACAGCTGTTGTAGCTTTAGAACCTTTTGGGGCTTTGCAATCGGCAATGTGTCCAGTCCATGTTGTCCGGTGATGGCATGGGTGTTTGAAAGCCATATTTGTGGCAAATAGGTCATTGGAACTAAGGAATGTCACCAGTGCATCCCCATTGCTGTTGCATGTGCCCTCTCCATATGATCCCATGCATAAGCCAAGTCCTGAACTTTTGTCCACAATTCCGAGTTTACCCAGCTTGGAGTTGAAATCTCCACACACGTACAGGTGCCATCTAGCTGGGATTGTAATGGCGGAGCTCAGTTCTGCATAGAAGGAATCTAATATTGCTGAATTCTCTTTGGCTTTCGTTGGTAGTGGGGCCATATGCATTGACAACGCGACACTTAGTGGTGGTGTGTTTTCGCGTATGAATAGCCAGGTCAATGAATGCAATGCAATCACTGACGTGTCCAAAACTAATGACATGATCCAAGACCCCCAGTCCGATTATTAAGTCTAAACCCTGGCATGTGGCCTGTTTTTGCTCCATGAGTACTATCTTACGGCCTGTCTGTAGTTGCTGCTCTGAGTGTTTAGCTACTTTAGTCTCTTGAATGCATGTAATATCAACGTTATAATGTTCATAGTCTGCACCTAAGGTGTGCCTCTGATGTTGCACTCAGACCCCATACATTCCACCTAGCTATAGTAAGCTCCTGGGAAGATCGCGTCGTCCGAGGATGTCGAGTACAGGTTAGACAATATCAGTTACCTCTGTATGCAGATGTCAGCCCGCAATCCTTGATGACTTAGTTTCCCAACAAAGTTGGTACTTATGGAGGAGACCGGCGTGGAGGTGTCATCTTTCTCCCCTAGACCGGCGTGGAGGTGTCATCTTTCTCCCCTTTAAATAAGACGTGTTAAATAAACACAATGACTGAAGATTAATCCTTGATCTGCGAAGGTAGCGATAGAACACAATCCGTATACAACTATGCACATTTCTTAATTGCACAGGTTTGATATTGACAAACGGGCGCGTAAATAACAAATTGTCATATTGGTCTGCACCATTTACAAATGGGTGCTCCGATAATAAATTGGCATATGGGCCTGCACCATTTACAAATGGGCCAAATTGGTTATTGGTACACTACATGAATACGCTGTGAGCTAATGGTATGTCGTACATCAAAAGTAAGTCCTGTGTGTCCGTCTGTCCATGCAAATTTTGGGTTTTCCTTTCTTCTTCTTTTCGTTCGCTGATCATACCGCCAGTCCTGTAAGTGACTATCGACATGATCATAAGGGTTTTCCTTTGATAACGACGTTTTCTTTGAGTATCCTGACGAAATGTATTGGTTCTTTATTAGTCGTAGCTTCTATTAGCTCAGGTGACTTGTCCAATCAGCATTCAGTGTCTTCAGCCATCAAATTGGAATTTCTTATGTGAGAGATTTTGAAATCAAAACTGGTTTACTTTCCCTTTTGTCAGATAAATGGGTCGACGGCCATCCAGGATTATTTTGCCGTCAAAAATCCAAAATAAAAAGATTGGGAAAATTCAAATATCCTCTCAAGAACCACTGCCGAATTCAATTAATTTTGGCAGGAAGCATGCAAAACCCACAAGAAATGAATGGGAACAGGTTTTAAATACGTCTTCCCGAGAACCTCTAGGTCGATTTCAGTCATATTTGGTAGAATGCATCCATAGGTCATCGAGATTCAAGTTTATTCAAACAAAGTTGATTGGTCATTTTGGGCGGTGTCCATCTTGGAATTTCTGCTATTGGCTGGGTATTATTTGAGGGTGCTATCCGGGTGGATGGGCGGGTGGGCGGCAGAGTGGTTGCCAGATGATAACTCTGTTACCGTGTATCAGATTGCTTTGAAATTTCATAAGTTGATTGGACAAGGTATGGGGAAGAAACCTATCGAAATTGACGATGATCCAAAATGCAAGATGGCCACCGTCGGCAATCTTTAAAATTGGTTTCCGTGTGATAACTTTGTTAGCATTTAGCGGATCACTTTTAAACTTCATAGCGTGGTTGAACTAGGTCTGGAGAAGAAATCTTTCGGAATTAATGATGATCCGAAATCCAAGATGGCTGCCAGCCACCCGTGGCCATCCTGAAAATTGGCTTTTGGATGATACCTCTCGTTACCGTTTATCCGATCGCTTTGAAACTTCCTAGCGTCATTGGACTAGGCTTGGGCTAGAAATTTATCTAAATCTATGATAATCCGATGTCCAAGATGGTCGCCAGCCAAGGCCGCCCATCTTGAAAATTGATTTCTGAAGGATAACTCCATTACCGTTTATCAGATTATTTTGAAACTTCATAGGGTGTTTGGACTAGATCTGGAGAAAAAAACCTATCAGAATTGACCATGATCCTAAATCCAAGTTGGCCACCAGCAACTGGCGGTCATCTTGAAAATTGGTATCCGAACAATAACTCCAATTTAACGGATCACTTTGGCCAGCAGCTACCAGTGGGCAGTTTGCAGATTGGTTTCCGGATGAAAACGCATGGACCTTTCAGCGGAGGATAAGTGGTCTAAGCCTGTGAAAGAAATCGCTATTTTCTGATAACTCTCATTCATTGGTGTGTCATCATGGTGGAGTATTATGCACCGTTTGCAGAGCTCTTGCTAGAAACATGTTTAAAACCCTTTTCTCCGAAACCACTTGTCTGATTTATTTGAAACTCAAGAAACTTCATCAAGGTAAAGGGCTGGAGTGAGTTTGTTCCAGAGAACATGATTGGTCAATTTATCTGGTGACCATCTTGGATGACTTAGTTTTCACTAAGATGACATCTGTAGAACCGCTGAAGGGATCGGTCTGAAATTTTGTGAATTTTAGGACTAGGCGGCATACAAATTTTGTCAAGGAAAAGTTTGTATATTTGAAAATATGGCTGTCATCGAACAATGTCGTTCCCCCGACCATGCGGGTCAGATTTTGTGGTCGTCGGTGACACGCTCACCCCTCCCTCAATCCCTGAGGCTAGTTAACTGTCATCATCAGGCCGGTGCTGAAACACTGGATTCCGAGGAGGAACTTGGGGTGCGCCGTGGCGCCAGAGCTACGTCATTTAACGAGGGGAGGGGCTTATGACCCACCCTCTACATCTAACATCCAATCAGAATGGAGAAGAGCTGGCGGAACAAAAGAATTTCATATTAACCCTTGTCAATCATTATTACGAGATAGGAGTCACGTGATTGAATGAGGGGGAGGGGCTAATGACGCAGCCGCTACATCTAACATCCAATCAGAAACTGGGAAGAGCTGGCGGAACAAAAGAAATTATTACACAAAAGATTTTCACACCATATGTGTGAATCTCTCTTGTTTTGCCAGCTCTTCCCACCGCTACTGTATTATGCCAGGCCAGTTGCAATGAAGATGAGCTACGGCTAGTGAGACTACTGCTTGCAGACACCAAGCTGAGAGTATGAGTCAAGTCAGTGAAGTCTATAGAGTTTGAGACATCAATCGGCTCCCTACAGGGAGATGGTTCACCTGCTACCTAGCTGCTACATTGAAATCCATGTGGGAAAGTTCCACAAAACCAAACCCACCCACACCCCAGTGGCAATACTGGGTAAGCCACTAGAGATGGAATATGCCGACAATGTGGACTTCATAGATGAGGAAAAGAAACCCATTGTCTAACGTCTCCCAATAGCTGCAAGCAAACTAAAAATTGAGAATCTCTTCATGAATGAATCCAAAACAGAGTTAACCCATATATATTTATCTCTAAAGCTTGAAACTAAAGAAGGTGACGATCGACTTCGTGGTGGCGAGCCATGGAGGAAAAGTACAATCCTGGGCTCACTGCTTTGCAGTACTTCGGACATTGCTGCACGCTACATCTTGGGGAACCTAGCTTTCCAGTCCTTCTCGAAGCTGTGGATTCATAGGACTAAGATGCTGTTGATGAAAATACTACGTTTATACAATGCAACCTGCATATCCTTGATGCTGTATAACTGTAACAGCTGGGCAGCTGTAGACAAACCCGATGCATGTCACTGCAAATACTTATGCACCATCACTGGACACCGATGGCCAGACAGCATAATTCCTAATGATGCACTATACAAGATGTGTAATAAGTCGCCGTTCTTTGTAAAAGTCGCCCAGCTAAGATGGTCCATGTTTGGTCATGTGCTAAGGATGCCAGACGACACATGAGCACAGAGAGCCTTTGAACTCGCCCTACTCGGCGCCAATAAAGCCAGGAGAGGACGTCATTGCTATGAGGTGACCTCAAGAAAGCAGGGCTCAGTACACTCATGTCAAGAATGGACCTGAGGAAGATAAGGATTTTGGCTGAGGACAAGACGCAGTGGGCAAAGGCGAAGAAGGACTGATTGCAGCTGTAGGATGTTTCTAGTTCTACAGCCGCAGATTACAGTAATCATACATACAGGGTTGTTGAAGATCTAGTAGTTCAGAGTTGAGAACACATTCTCCCCTGGCCTGTTCCTTGTTGAATTGAGAATGGTTTGGAGAAATAATGACCCCCCCCCCCACTTTACTCGAGTGAAAAGACTGTTATATAATTCATCAGGGACCGTACACATAGATTGCAGAACTCGGGCATCACGCCAGACCACGTCAAATGCTTTTTCAGCATCCATAAGTACCATTACAAGATCTTGCCCCCATACGTTTGCACTCTGCAATGGTCTCAGTGACTAATAAAGAGGTGAACAGCTAACTGGCACCTTCTGTGAATCTGTCATATAGCTTACTCTGCATAGGTTCAAAGAATGGCTTACGCCTAGCAGCCATAATTATCTCTAGAAGCTTGCCCAGGATAGAATGCATCGGTATGCTGCGGTAGTTATCAGGAATCTGCTTGGATTTTGATTTCTTCAGGACTGGAGTTAGAGTACCTTCTTTGAACATAGCTGGAACATGCCTTGATTCTAGGATTGAAACATAGGGACTAAGAAGTACTGGCCTTAGCGCTTCCAGACCATGAATAATATGTTCAGCGACCAGCATGGTTTGGAGTGCAGCTTTCCAACAGTGAAATTTTCGAACCGCTTGATGGATATCATCACATGTGAATGGTGAGGGAGGAGATCAGTATTAGTCAATGAGCTGGCAGATAGCACCAATATCATGATTAACCTGTACTTTATAATCTTCATTAAAAGCTGGGTCCTCTTGTAGAGTCATGACCTCCTCTTAGTCTTCTTCTTTTCGTTCACTGATCATACCGCCAGTCCTGTAAGTGACTATCGACATGATCATAAGCGTTAAGTGCGTGGATCCATGGTTTATTAGAGTGCGCCGTGCGGCCTGGAACCTCCGTCTTCAGAACTCGAGGTTTCTGTCAGGATTACCTCACCCTTACCTCCTTTAGTCGCCTCTTATGACACGCAGAGGATACGGAAGGTGTATTCTAAGCCCCACCTACAGGGCAAACCTCTTAGTGATCAGCAAAGATATCAGCAATTTCCTCTGTTGTTGTGTAGCTAGTACCCTTGAAGGTGATCTCAATCAGTGTAGCTTTTGACTTCCCCTGCTTAGCAACTAATTTTGCAAAGAGAGTGTTGTCGACAATTGTTTGGATATTCTCGTACAGCTCATGCACTTTCCTCTCTTTGAGCCTACAGACTGTATGCTTGAGCTGCTTAGTTTTAACGTAGAGCAGATAATCAGAAATTTTGTCATTTGTTTTCTACTGCCAAAAACCTGTTATGCATGGTTTATGTGCCAGCAAGACTCTAGCTAGGGTGCACCTTCTCTTCCTAGAATTGTGTATCACTTTTTGCGGTACTGGCTCTAATGCAGCGTCGAGACGAGCTGACGTTACCTCAGGCACTGTGTGAATAATAGCATTGGGTGTAGACATGAAAGGCCCCCTTAAAGCGGCACGTGTTGGTACATACCTTTTTTCGTGGGAGTTTTAGGGTTTCCATTATATTTGTCATACTGCCTGGTCCGTAGCAATATTTTGAGGTGATAAATTTAGCTGCACGTTTTTGCATATTTTCTAGTTTGTCCTGATGAGGGTCCCAAACTGTACTTGCATATTCCAGAACTGGTCTAATCATTCCCATGTTTGCTTGCAGTCTGATTTCTTGGGAACAGAATGATAAATGTCTCCGCAATAGTCCTAAGGTTATGTATGATTTGCTGCGGATTTCGGTCATGTGTTTGTTCCAGCTTAGGTCATTGGTGATGTTGACGCCCAAGTACTTTACTGATGAAACAAAACTTAGACTGGTTCCTTTTAGTGGGTAGTCGAATTTGATGGTTTGTTTCTTTCTGGTTAGGCTCATCATGTTGAATATTACTGGTTGGAAGCGCATTCCCCAAGGGGTAGCCCCGTTATCTAACATGTTTATGTCTTGATGGAATGCCTCACAGTCCTTGGGGTCATCAATTTCCCGGCAGCATACGTAATCATCAGCGAATAGCCTAATCTCAGGAAATGTCCTGGACTATATTATTTATGTGGACTGAAAACAGTAACGGGCCTAGAACGGTTCCTTGAGGTACTCTAGAAACAGCGTCAGCAACGTTTGAGTTGGCACCATTGACAACCACGCACTGTTTGCGACCTGTTAAGAATGAGTCAATCCAATTTAGTATGGTTTTTACACACTATATTTGTGCAATTTAGATTTCAAAAGTTCATGTGGAACAGTATCAAAAGCCTTTTCAAGGTTGAGAATAAAAATGCCCACTTGTTTCCGTTTATCAATGGATGAAGCCCACTCATTAATAACATTAATTACTTGAGGTTTACAACTGTGAAATTTTCGGAAGGCATGTCTCCCTCTCCCCCCTTGCCCAATGATGCCCCCACTAGCCAGTATCCTGTAAACATCTTATCAACTGCACAAATACAGTACAGCTCGGGGATGACCTGACATACTTCCAAACAAAAACAGCAACTTGTTGTTAGAATAACTTAAAAATTATTGTGCGAAATGGTCTTGTGTATTTTGAATGTGTGTGGATTGGAAGACATTGCTGCCTATGGCAACAGTGGCTTCCAATTCAATTATATTCAGCACATTCAACAGAACGTTTTTATTTTACTGTGGAGATGAGCTGGTTATTTCCGAGGTGTACTGTATTATCAAAGTCAACCAAAAATATAAATGTTTGCGATGTATTGTAACATCACCGCTACAACTACTACTACTTAGACATGTATTAATTTTTATTTAACTTGTCTACGTCCTGTGTTTGTATGCTACATGTACTTAGGTGTCCTGTTCGGTTATAGTTAATATATAACATGCATAAAATGTTTTAATTAAAATAATAAAACATGTGATTAACTTAGAACGTGTAAATGTAATAACTGAACTGTAGTTTGTTATGTAACTGTCCTGTTTAATGTATTTATGTATGTATATATGTGTAAGGTGTCCAGCAATACAATAGGCATTACCTTCGGCAGACAACCTAGTTGAATCCATGACTAATATATATTTTGCTACTGAATAAATAATCTTGAATCTTGTCTGTGAGTTAGGATGTTATTTTGTTCGAAATGGCTCATTAAATTAGAACAGATGATGTTGTTCCAGCATCTTACAGCACATACATGTATGTGAAACCTGTCTATAGTTACTTTGCATGGACCGGTCACTTTTTATATAAAGGACAAATGTTTGCTGATTTCCATTCAGTTGGGATAACTCCTGTGTCTAAGGACTGTTGGAAAAAATGTGATAGTATATCAGACAGTTCTGTTGACAGTTCTTTGAGTATTCGCGGATGTATTTTGTTTGGCCCTATGGCCTTTGATGTTTTCAAACCATTTAACAATTTCTTAGTTTCATTTGGGC
This sequence comes from Chaetoderma sp. LZ-2023a, assembly GCA_034401795.1. Taxonomy (NCBI): domain Eukaryota; kingdom Metazoa; phylum Mollusca; class Caudofoveata; order Chaetodermatida; family Chaetodermatidae; genus Chaetoderma; species Chaetoderma sp. LZ-2023a. The sequence goes on from CM067360.1 coordinate 128,223,137, forward strand.
TGATGGTGATGTGTTCCATATTGCTTGTTTTAGGAATTGAGTATGGTATTTCGCTAAAGGTTGTTTTGGTGAACATGCTAGCAAATTGGCTGTTAAGTTCTTTGGCTTTGCTGATTTCAGTATCTGCGAGAATTCCATTTGTTTTGAGTGGCAGGATTCCTTGTTTGTCAGATTTGTGGTTGTTAATATACTTCCAAAAGGATTTCGAGTCAGCTTTGATGTCACCAAGCAAATTGTTGACAAAGTTGCTGTGGGAATCCAGAACTACTTTCTTAATTTGCTTTCGCAGAGCTTTCCAACTATCTTTTAGGCATAGGCTGCCAGTCTTTTTAAACTGACTGTGTGCTTTGTTCCTGCGCCTAATGAATGCCCTTATCTTGTTGTTTATCCAAGGTAATGATTGTTTGGAGCTAGCTTTTTATAGGTACATTTTTTCGGGTGGTTTCATTTAGAAAATTCTTAATTAGTTGCCACTTGTTTCGATATCACGGCCATTCTCATGACCATTGAAGTACTTCATTCTTGCCAATTCCAATGTATCTTTACACATATTGCCATAGTCTCCTTTAGAATATTGAAAGAACAGTCTACGTGGTTTCTTTTTGTCAGATATGTTGCAGACGAGGGTGGCCATAACAGCATTGTGGTCACTGGATTTGTCTTGTGAGTGAATGTACCTCACTTGACCGGGTAATCTTGTTGTGATTAAATCTAGAGTGTTTCCTTCATGGGTTGGGAAAGATACTAGCTGTTCCGTGCTAAATCTTTGATGAATTTAGGCTAAATTCATCAAAGATGTCAATAAAGCTTGGCAGCCTAAATCTGATAAAGAGACACCAAGTTCTGTGCTGAGTTTTGTTTTACAATCAATTTTTCTGTAGTTAAAGTCGGCAAGAATGTGGATATTTGGAAGATGGTTCTCTTGATGTTTTGACTTGATCATGAGTCGCTGATTTCTTCGTAGGACATATAGCTGTGAAACGTAGCCCCACGCTATTACGCTTATGACGTTATGCTAAGCCTGGGGCTACGATACCAACTGTATAAAAACTGAAATTAAATCAGATTTTCATCTCGCTTCTAGAGTTTTGCACTTACATCGTCCAAATTTCACACACGTGTACCTTATTTAGCCTGCTATTCAAACGTATGCACTCCATTTCAAAATATTTCATATATTTTGATACATTGGCAGAAACATTTACGGCCGAGCCACTCCCGCACCTGTTCCAGTGTGCCATCCATCTTGTCCTACTTACCGCTATGAATCATGGGAACTACACTGCCTTATTTAGCAGATGAGGTCAAATCTACCATATATGGGCAAGTGGGCGGGTGTCCTGATTGCGCATCACGCTTGCTTGCCATCTGTTTGTGTACATACTAAATCAGGCTGCTCCACCCACTTGCCCATATATGGTACACTTGACCATGTCTGTTAAATAAGGCAGTGCATTTTCCATGATTCATAGCGGTAACTAGGACAAGAATGGCTGGCGCACTGGAACTGGTGCGGGATTCGCTCAGCCGTGAAAGTATTGGCCCATGTATAAAAATATATGAAATATTTTGCAACAACGTTTAGATTTCTCGATAACCGGCTAAATACGGTAAAGGTATGTGAAATTTGGGCGATGTAAGATGACTTCAAGGAAGGAACTTATGAATTGGATTGAACAAGCCATACTACAACAAAAACACTGAGGCAATAACAAGCCAATCGCTTATGCCTCGTAAAATGATGATGTTGATGATGATGATAATTTCTTAGTTTCATGATGAAGATGATGGATGATGATGATGATGATGATGATGATGATGATGATGAAGTGCAAAACTGAAGAAGCGAGACGAAACTCTGATTTAATTTCTGTTTTTTGTTATGGTTGGACCTGTAGCTCCGAGGTAGATGAAACGTCGTAAGCATATGGAGATAATGCAGCTAAGTAGGATAATGTGATCTGCTGGTGCATCTGGTTCCCAATACCAACTGCTGATGTAGTGGTCCTTTCCATTCATTGACAATTTTGCCCATACTGATTCTAAGTCATAACAAAAACTGACGAGGAGAAATGTAACGTTTTGGTGAAATTCTTTTCAAGTATTTTTACTATTGAGCCAGAGAGACAGGGACAAGCAGCACTAACTCAAGAATACGACCAACCCTTAGAACAGATTAAAACAAAGAAAGAAACAGTGATGAAGATGCTTCTGAATCTAAAAGTGGATACGTCTCAACGGCCAGATAGCGTTCACCCAAGAATATTACAAGAATTGGCAAGAGTACTGAGTGGACACCTACAAATGACTTTTAATACGTTGCTAAGCACCGGAAAGCTCCCAGCAGAGTGGAAAACCGCTACGATAACAGCAATCTTCAAGAATGGCAGCAGAAAGCTGGCCAACAACTATAGGCCGGTAAGTCTTACATGTATTTTATGTAAGGTACTGGAGACCATCATCAGAGACAAGATCATAGATAACATGAAGAGAAATCACCTGTTCAGCAACAGACAGTACAGGCTTATCTTGGGAAGATAAACATCCTTGCAATTATTAAAGGTCTTGGAGAAATGGTCAGAGTACTGGAAGAGGGGGGGGGCAACATCGATGTGATCTATTTGGATTTTATGAAAGCATTCAATACGGTCCCACACAGGCAGCTTCTGGATAAACTTGTTAGTTACGAGATAACTGGTAACATACACAAGTGGCTATAGTCATTTCTGTTTAACCATAAGCAGCGAACAGTGGTAAAAAAAAAATGTCATCATGGTCAGACGTTCTTAGCGGGATTCCACAGGGTAGTGTTCTTGGCCCAGTGCTGTTCGTGTCAGAGATATTGTGTACAGATGCATTCATGTACGCAGACGACACAAAGGTTTTCCGCCAGATAAGGGGTGAGGCAGACCAAGTAAATCTGTACAAGAAGATCTCTACAGACTGCAAGATTGGTCAGATGATTGGCTACTGAGATTGCACCCTGACAAATGTAAACTGATGACAGTGGTAAGACCATCCGAGAACGAGAGGTACTACTTTATGAGGGGAAAGACGGCTGAAGAACCACAGCACGAGCTGATGAAGGTCAACAAAGAAAAAGATCTCTGTGTCACCATTGTCTACAAACAATCATTCGAGGAGCACATAACGGAGAAAGTAAACAAGGCGACACAGCTGATGGGGATTATCCATAGATCTTTTATATACATTGACCATGAAACCTTCAAATGTCTTTATAAAGCATTAGTAAGGACCCATCTAAAATACGCAAGCATCGTGTGGCATCCATTCCAGAAGAAAGATGTAACCACAATAGAAAATATGCAAAGAACAGCAACAAAACTGGTTCCAGGGCTGAAAGAGTTAGAGTGAGAACCCTGAAGTTACCAACACTGGCCTATCGGACATTGTGAGGTGACAAAATAGAGACGTACACGTTGATAAATATGACCCTGAAATAAGCCCAGATATCCCACTGAGAGACTCAGCAACAAGAGGGCACATACTAAATGTGACCAAGAAAAGAGATAAGATGAGACTGCGCCAGCAAAGCTTTGAAATCAGAATACCCGAACCATGGAACAGTCTGCCAGAGGATGTGATCACCGACTGTAAAAACTGTCAAGAAGTGGCTAGACATGCACTGGCAACATCAAGACTATACGGCCCAAATCGATACGTCGAGGCACACCATGCAAGTAACAGTAGACACCGATGAAGATCTGGAGATATAGGAGAAATTCTGCATCCAATAGGATGCCGATAACAATAAACTCTTCTGTGCAATTGCATCAGCAGAGGACTGCCATATGCTACAAAAAGATATTGACAATCTTCAACTCTGGTCAGAATGATAGCTACTGAAATTCCATCCCCAGAAATCCAAGGTAATGAGGATTGGTACAGACCACCCTGATTATACATATGTAATGGCTGAATCCGGAGGCAAAGTGACCACACTGGAAGTGGCGACGTGCGAAAAGGATCTTGGGATCCATTTCGATGACAAGTTAACCTTCCATCAACATGTTGAGATGACAGTTAACAAGGCCAACCAGGTAGCTGGGATAATCAGGTGATCATTCCATTATCTACATGGAGAAATGTTCTGACTACTGTTTAAATCACGGGTGAGGCCACTACTGGAATATACTAATACAATATGGCTCCCGCGCTTCAAGACCGACATATCTAAGATAGAAAAAGTCCAGAGGAGGGCAACCAAACTACTACCGGGACGGATTGATATGGCATATGAAGAAAGACTCAACCAACTAAAGCTTCTGACTCTTGCCTACTGAAGAATTCGAGGTGACATGATCGAGACCTACAAATTCCTCAACAATAAATACACTACAGAGCTACATGGAATGGTTCTGGAAACGTCGACCACAACACGTGGACACAGCTACAAGTTTAGGAATCACCACTCAAATAAATCACTCCGTGCACACACCTTCAGCAACAGAGTTATCAACTACTGAAACTCTTGTTGAGCATGTGGTTGTGGCACCCTCCCTTAACTGCTTCAAGCACCGACTAGATAAACACTGGTCCCAATATCTCTATACAGTCGACCTCCCTCAAGTTCTCAGAAGCCAGCACCAACCAGAATATGATTCAGAGAAAGTTGGTACTATTTAATACTGTCGAGGGAACGTTATTCCGGGCACACTGATAAACATAACTTCCCAAGTATATTGACAAGGTGGGTGAGTCCTACCAATCATGAAAGAATACACCGAACTGAAGATCGTAACTGTCTCAGTCCCCCAAGTAAATTGACACGATGGGCGTGTCCTACCAGCCCCACAGGCACATAAACAACTATTGTAATAATGTAAACGTACTGCTAAGGTGGGTATGTCCTACCATTTCAGTAAGCTAATTATGCGAGTCAGCATTACCAGCCCCAACAGGTCGCTAGGTGAGTTCTTGCTGTAGTTAAGTCCTATGTTTAGTACCAGGTAGCACCCAACAAATTGTATATATCTCCACACATATTAATCTGGAAGAATACATTGAACTGTGATCGTAACTGTCACAGCACCACCCCTTCCCCCAAGCAAATTGACAAGGAGGATTGGTCCTACCAATCACGAAACGTATTAATGATACATATTGTATATATCTCCACACATATTAATCCAGGACAGGTTGGCGTGTCCTACCATCCATATGAGGCTACATGTGCACTGATAAGGTGGGTCTGTCCTATCATCCAATCAAGCTTGCAAGGAGGGTCAGGCTTTCCACCAACACGATATAAATATATGTATATATTGTACATTTGAAAAACAATGCTTATTGTAAGTGGCTGAGCCACGTGGGATTGCCCTACAAGCCCTTCAAACCACATCATGAAGAACCAGAGGTTCCTGCAGTTCGATAAAGGTGGGTCAGTCCTGCCAGATCAAGGATGTATATATATATATATATATATATATATATATATATAGATAGATAGATAGATAGATAGATAGATAGATAGATAGATAGATAGATAGATAGATAGACAGACAGATAGATAGATAGATAGATAGATAGATAGATAGATAGATAGATAGATAGATAGATAGATAGATAGATAGATATATATATATATATGTACATTGTAAATTGTATATAAAGCACAGCAACACTATAATACAAACAGTAAGAAAAGAAATTCAACCATTCTCCGCGCATTGCACAACCAACCACAGTAATGAAAAAAAAATTAGATCGGCAATAGGCCAAACATGGCCTCCAACGTCGCAACAGATGATGATGAGTACCAACGTATGGTGACTTATAGTTATGGTGGCTATGGTAACCTTGTAATGATTCAAAATTTTGTTTCACTAACAATTAAATAGTCCCTCCCCCACCCATTACCAGCTATCATTTCTGAATATATCATAACAGGCGTGTGATCAGAACTATTTCGTCATCATCAATTTCGACCCTTGAAGCCTGTGAAGGCCTTTTGTCGGGCTTAACAGTTTATGTTCTATGCAGGGAATTTTCTTCCTTCCTGTTATGGCAGGAATAGGGTTTTCCGTACGGTATATTACATATATGTACAGTGCGGGTTTTTTTGTTTATTATCTACACAATTCACGCAGAACCAAGATTTTGCAACTTTACTATCTACCAATGTTGCCGCACCATCAGAGATTTACAGTATACAAATGAGTTGCACACGATAGTGCAGTCCCTACTAAGGTTGTGTTCTCAGGGTATGGGACTGCTGCATGTGTATGCACAAAACTTAACAAGAAACACAATGTTGGATGATGTGCATCACAATGGGCCATGGTTACAATACGTTACTATGTACAGATTTTGGTGGGGCAGACCCAACCATGTGGGGTTGACGGGATCCATAGTTCACACTAGTGGCGTAGCCAGGTTTTCGCATCAGGGGTGGGTGGGTGGGGCGAGATCTAAAAAGGCCCAACCCAACTTGAGCGAGGACTAAAAAGGCGGCACCCTGCATACCAATTAGGCCTCAGAATCTGCTTAAATTTCTTTAACAAAGAGAAACTAGCATCCCAGGGTTGCCAATTATTTTATTCTACCGAGAAAGTAACGTGTATTCTACTATTCTTTGTCTTGATGTAGTATAATTAAAACAAAATGTCTCAACATGCGACGAGCAAGCATGACAAGAAGACATGCATCATCAACGTTGTAAATTGAAATAGTTCTAATTTTCAATGTAGATTAACTTGTTAAAGGTGGTTTGGGAGTTGGGATGTCCAGAATCTTGTATGTGTTACGGACAAATTTAGGCGGCACATTTGGGAAAATTGGCTCATGGGGAGGCGGTCCCAGCTACCCCCCCACCCCTGGCTACGCTACTGGTTCACACACAATAGGGCATCTAGGAGACAGACAGATCCTTGAATCTAAATGTGAAACTCACTTAGGTATAGAGTGGTCAACAAATGGGAAAGGCAATGTAGAAAAACGCATTCAAGCAACAAGAAGAACAGTCTATTCACTGATGGGAGCTGGACTTCATGGAAATGGTGGACTTTCCCCGTTAACTTCAGCGCATATATGGAAAATCTACTGTCTTCCAAGATTACTGTTTGGTCTAGAGGCCATTCAGATAACAAAGGCTGAGATTAGTGCATTGGAACTATTCCAACTGTCAATTCTTAAACAATCACAGTCCCTTCCAAAGAATACAACATCATCAGCAACACTATGCCTACTATAGGAATAAGACCCATCCAAGCAGAGCTAGACTCCAGAAAACTAAAACTACTAGGAATCATCCTCAGAAATGACGATACTGTAGAATTCCAGATAGCAGCCAGACAACTTGCTGTAAAGAATATTAAGAGCAATAGTTGGTTTATGAAATGCCAAGAAACGCTTCATAAGTATCAGCTCCCAAGTGTCTACCAACTAATTAACAGCATGCCTGCAAGGTTAGCGTGGAAAGCACAAGTAGAGAAGCGCATCAACTGTGCTGTACACAACGTCTGGAAAGAAGACTTTGTCATAAAGACATCAACAAAATACTTAAATGTCAATGTATGCACTGTAAACAACGTTCACCACTGTTGGAACTCACTTGACAACACAACCAGGGATGTTAGGCGAGCAGTAATAAAGGCAATTAAGATCCTGACTGGCTCATACATCTAGCAAATAAATCGTGCCCGTTTCAATCAATATGGTGTCTCTGTCAAGTGTTTACTTTGCCATTCAGCACCTGAGGACAGGAATCACTTCATTACATTATGTACAACATTGGAGGAGTCAAGAAAACCATATTTGAAGAGTATTCTCACCACCATGTACCTTGAAAATGACCCAGTCATCATCAACACGTTATTAGCTGATCCCGAAAATACAACTCAGCTGATACTTGATCATACAATGATAATATCCAGATTGAACATTAAGCTGTCCCCACTAAATTCTCTCAAAATTGTGAAGACTACACAGTTTCTCTGCTATGCCTTGCGCCTCAAACGTACACAATTGATTGAGGCAATTGTGTCTGTATAAATACGTAAACGAACACTAATCAAAGTGAATCAGACACAATCTAAAATTTATCTATTCTTCTACAAGTTGTAAATGTTACTAACAGAACTTTCTTATTAATGTGTGAATGAAAAACTCTGCAATCAATTTGACATTAATTAATTTAATCCTACTCAGTCAGATCAAATTTCGTGTATTCGTGTAGTTAAGACTGTGTTATATAGACATTTTGAAGAACCGTTCGTACCCTACGGAATAGGGGTGAGCCCATCGAGGCTGGATTTCCACATACATAGGGCAGTCCCTACCAGGAGTTGATCTCAGAACTGCCTTACAGATTGGGGCAGACCCAATTCCATGTGTAGATCACACACACTAGGGCAGTACCTAGCAACTTGTGCTCTCACCGTATGGTATAGGTAGATGCACCGAAATAACAGAAACAATGGGTAGTGTTGAGTAGATTTGTCAATAAATTTACAGACAGAACTTGTTGATACAAAAGTAGCACTGTGGCAGTAGCAACTTTAAGTCAATTGGCCATATACAATAGGGCAGTCCCTAACTTACTGTTTGCAGTAAAGATGACGGAGGCAGGAGATTTCTGCTGGTCGATATACCTTATACACCAGTGTTGATTTCAATTTCATCAGACAGTGTATTTAAAATCATTTTAAAATCGTTAATTGATTTCTACAGATATTGGTCCGTTTTCAGGTACGTGACTCATATTCCGACTTATCATCACAACCCGGAAGAGGAAGGAAGAATTGAATGAAAAAAGAAAAGTTGCTGGTCAAATATCTGTCAATCGTTGACAGTTTTCATCAATTTTGTTGTCGGATTAGTCCGAATTCTTGAAGACTTTATGAACACTAAGCGCAATTATATATTTTCTACACACAGAAGTGTAAAGTTTGTACAAAGATAGTCGGTTCTATGGAAATGAACGGCTTGTCATTTAGTGAGCTTTGTTGTTTGTTTTGTTGTCCACCATGTCCGTCACGTATTGCTGCCAAATTGGCTTTTCTCCCACCAGATCCTACTTATTCGTTTATTCGTGATGACACTGGATCACGATGTAGTCTCCATCTGTCAGAAAAGGCAGAATGGCAATATACACAACGCGAGCTTGATTGTGTCGAAGTATTTATGACCACCACAGCGCGAAGAAACCAGATTGCTTGCATGTATATCCGATGTTCAAGCAATGCTAAGTATACGCTGTTATTTAGTCATGGAAATGCGGTTGATCTTGGTCAAATGAGCAGTTTTTTCATCGGTCTTGGCTCCAGAATAAACTGTAATATTTTCAGTTTCGATTATTCCGGTTACGGGATCAGTACTGGCAAGGCCTCGGAGAAAAACTCTTATGCAGACATTGATGCTGCATGGTCTGCTTTGAGGACTAGATACGGCATAAGTCCTGAGAAAATAATTCTTTATGGACAAAGTATAGGGACAGTGCCAACAATTGATTTGGCATCAAGATATGAAGTTGGTGCTGTTGTCTTGCACTCGCCATTGATGTCTGGAATGAGGGTTGCTTTTCCAGAGACAAAGCGCACATGGTTCTTTGACGCATTTCCCAGGTAAGCTTATGTCCAGTGTAATCAGCACCGTGTTATCTAAAGATAGCGTATTCATCAATTTTAATGTATGGCCCGATGTTAAAGTATGCCAAGATCTCTCACCATGCTAGTTGAAATTATACAGCACAATGAAGGGCTCAATAACAGAGCCAGTCATTCCAATTACAGTCAATCCATCCAAGGGAAAAGTCATACAAGAACAAACTCGCCCATGGTCACTTTAAAGCATAATTTCACTATTTAGCTATGTATAGGCCTCAACTATTGCACATAATGATGATGGTCAAATTGTCCAAACATATTGGTCAAGTTGTACAGGCTTTGGATAACCTGGCCAGTAACTTTGAACGACTTGACCAATCAGTCACTTTAGGAATGTTCTGGAGGACTTGACCATGGGTGAGTTTGAGATGAAAGTCGGAATACTGCTCAAATTTTAGCAAATTTCTAAAAGTGCATCATTGATTTTACTATTCCGCAGCAAATTTCACTAACCCAATGTTTGTAAGCTCAAACCTGATCACTTCTTTAATCCATTCAATGATGGATCCCTATAAAACTAATTTCCAAGGCAACCATGCAGAGAAGCTGTGTAATATTTTGAAATTAATTTGTCCGGAAAGCCATGCACCAACGGCTTTCTTGACAAATTAATTTCAAAATATTCAATAAAGCATTGAAGGTAGCAGAAAATCTGTTCTTTTGTAAATTTTTGGTGTGTACTGAACATAATGACATTATAACAGTGTTTTTTCCTATTTCCTCTTATGAGAGGAATACTAACCCCTATGGGTTTGTACAGGTGGGCAATTCCTCACTAAAGTGGACATGAACGATGATTTCTTAACATTATTTAAAATTCTTAATCACGCTTTGATGTGATAAAGTATTTATTTAAGTTAATATAAAATATTACTTTAATCAAATTGCTCCTCAAATTATGTAAAAAAACCTCAGTGCAACATGTCGGGATGCATGGAAATATTCATATTTACCAATTTTTATGTCATAAATGATATGCATGGTTACTATCAGAGAAAGAAGTATGATATCTACATTTAGTAAAATAATTAAAGTAAATTGGTTCTTTAAATCTTGTATGTGTGTAAAATTGTGCTCTGAATCATTGTACATTTTTAAACATTATTATTCTCCTTCGATCAATACTTAGCATTCTATTACTTCTGATAACAAGCTATCCTGATAGCTGGCTCTAGGAATCTAGACTTAGTAAGCTTTACCGGCTCCTGGAACCGGGTACCCGGTCCCAACAAACGGGTACCCTTCTGCCAGTGAGGCTCATTCTTGTTTGCATAGCAACAAGAGCACACATGTTTTCTTTGCATTTGGAAATATCTTAGTGAATTAAAAATTTTTCTAAGTAATTCTCTGTGCCTGTGGTAGCTGTTTTTCGCTTCAAGGATTATTGGATTATCATGGAAGCAGCCGTTGAAACTCAGGTCGTATATATTTCCATGTTATTCCATAGTTGTAAAAGTCTTAGGTCTATAAAATTTCGCCTGTGTCACATGTTCCAAGTTCTGACCCCGAATCTGGGACGTGTGTTAACAACGAAATGTGCCAGATTGATCGCCTTCCTTTAATCCCAACAGGCGATCGGCAGATATGAAATTAGGTGTTGGCTATACAGTGTTTTTAATACGAAAATCGACTGACGTCATTCTCCATATTATCCGAGCGGGTGACGTCACACCCAGGTTTATCTCAGATTTTTATGTGAAGAAAATGTTTCATTAATTCGCGCATCTTGTTCTGTGTGCTGCATACTTTATTTGTACCAGAAAACTTTGGAATTTTCAAGTTTTTCGTGTTATCACGATCTGTTTGCAATTATCGGTGATTTCAAAATTCTTGATTAAGATGTGTGGTCTGCGGTTTTACCGTGTTTTACAGCAGTTTGTTTACATTTTGTTGTTTTCTTCACATATCGTTTTGGCCTTCGTTTGAGAGTATGATTTAAAATTTATTGTTAAATATACCACGAAAGCTATTCGATAAGATTCCTGGTTCTGTTTATACATCCGTCAGGATCAGTATATGGGTGTCCGCATCGTTCTTGTCGTCATAATCTATTGATCTTTGCTGTAACATTGCGGGGTGGGGTGCTGGAAGGTTATAACTTATTTATGGTCAAAATTTTTGAAAATAATTTGTCTGCCTTCCAATATTATTTTGTTCCTACCCCGCCATCTTGCCCAGAGTGCCACAAGTTCGTCAAAGTCATATATAAAGACCATGTCTGTTACCGTTGTTCTCCTTGTAATATCGATAATAGGTGTCATATATGTTCAGTGTGGCCGGTCGATATGTTGGTCAAGTTCCTTTCCTAGAACGACTTGGCAGGGTCGGACGCGGGTCAGGCGGTCCGAAAGTAAATTGTGGAGCATCCGTTTCGGCCCCTTGGGGCGTTCCATGTCTGCAACCGGAGGCTTCGGAGATGGCACCTCCGGCATGGTTTAGACCTGCTCTGCATGGTTTAGACCTGCTCTGCAAGGTTTCTTGCATAGCGTCCTTCCCATGTTGGTGTCGTCCCTGATGCCGAAGGTTGTAGTGGTTAATAAAACTACACCTGGTCACATCTAGTGATGACTCTTCGGGGTCTGAAGATGAGGAGGCCGAGGAGGAGAGATTACTGCGGCCTGAGATGCCACGGGTGGCGAGCATGGGGGTCGATTCCGTCCTGGACGGAACTGCCCTCCATCTGTCTGATTTGACACAAGACAGCCGCTCCGCCTGTACCAGAACCAGGCACCCGTCGAGGGCTTGTTTGTTTGCCGGCACAGTGATATGTGTTGCTGGCCAGGCTGGATACACGCCTATCTCGCCTGGTACAGCGGCCACACATGGGGTGCCATTGGCGCCCGTGTATGGCCACGGTTCCATAACCGCTATGGGTCCGCACGGTTTTCCGTGCGGGCCTACTCCATGGGGTGGCGGCGGAACCATACGGTATCAGTGTTTCTGGCTTACCAGTGGTGGCTCCTAGCCGGGAGGCCGTTGCTGGTAGAACCGTGGATACGTCAACGGATGACATATTCACGGGAATGTCCTCTTCGGAGACAGACTGATCCGTGGCTCTGGCTTTGGCTAGCCAGGGTGGGCCCGTCTGTGGTTTTGGCCACGGCCGAAGAGGATACACCCCGTCCGTTGGTTACATCGATTAGGATGGGGGTCTTGCCTGCAGCTTGGATCCAGTGCATCTGACTGGATCCAAGGTTTAAGGAGTTACTAGATGCTATCTATAGCAAGCAACTCCTGACCAAGGGCCAGCTCCTTGCGGCGTACAGGGAGGTGCGGGCGAGATGTCGTATTACCCATGCGGAATACGACAAGTATGGTGTGGTTCCAGCGGTCACTGAAGATGATTGCTGGGTACTTGGAGTCCAGAGTGCTGCAGCTGGTGGCCCCGCACAAGCGCTGTTGGACAAGTCCCAAGTACACCATGAGGAAGTCCTGGCCCTATACGATGAGGGTGTGAGAGCAGCAATGAGTGCTGTGAATCACTCATCGCCTTCTTCAGTCAGTGTGGGCTGAAGCGGGGCAGGCCACCCTGTGCTACCTGTGGCGCTATCATGCGTTAATAACGGCTTGGTGCTATCTATGGACGCATTGGCAAGGGTGCAGGCGCGAGTCCATGAGGCAGAGGGTCCTTAACCATATCCGTCCGGCCACCGCCGTTAGGGAGTGTTTGCTTGGAACGCCCCTGACTAGCCCTAGCATCTTTGGTTGCCAAGCGCGGGCCATCTTGGAGGACACCGCCAATATTGCGCAGAATCGGTTGGCTGTAAATCTACAGATAGAACTAGTGCGACGGGTGCACGCACTAGGTGCTGTAGCTAAGCCGCTGACCGGACAACCTTCTAAGAAGCATAAAAGCACGGTGAAAGCCAAGCCGAATGTTCTTCTTCTGCTTCTGCTGGGTCTTCACAGCCGCCTCCAGTGAAGAAGGTTGTAGGCTTGCGCGATTTTTGATTTGAAACAACGCGATCGATTTTATGAAAAAAATTGCGATTTTCGATTAAATCGTAGGTCCAAATTCCCAAAAGTAGAAACCGGGTTAACGTGACTCATTTCTAGAAAGTTTAAATAAATCATACAAAAATAGCACGAAATTAGAACACATGTATGATGATGTTCATGATGATGTTCATGCGACAAATTCTTACCGTCTATGCTTAATGTATATCTTATATCCATCATCGCGGGCGTGAAATTATTAATTGGGACCGCCTAAATATTGCGTATATTTTAATAAACATTATTTAATTCATCAAAATTTGAGATAAAATGTCGCCGAGAAAAAAAAAATGAATTACGTGATGCTTCCGCTTATAGCCTCCCTTTGTAGGACGAGTTTAGGTAATTACCGGAGTAACGCGAAGACGCTAATATTAGTAGCGCGGGAGATACTGCGCAATTCACATACATAAGATGGTAGCTTTGAGTAGGTACTAGTGTAACGGCGTAAACTCGTCCTATAGTGCGGTTTATAGTTGCTTTCAGAATGTACGATTTAGATTTAAGAGTAATCAACAGAACACACAGTTCAAAATCAAACAATCTGGAATGCTGTTGCTTTATTTTCTTTAATTTGACATGACAACCGAATCAAAAAGGAAAAATTATTAGACCGTCTGAAATTGCTAACTAGAATTAAACAGAATTATGTTCACTGATTGCCTAACACTCTGAAACTGTATATACTTGACATTTCACAACAGACTCAGGGTCTGCAGCGAAAGAAAGAAAATTATATGGCGATTCGCCGGAGTAATTAGCTGGTTTTCTCAATGGCAAAGGTGTTACCTCGCTATTGTTAGCTTGTTTATTGTAGCGCTTTGTGTTGTGATTCGTAATTATTCGACACATGCATGGCACGGCGGGATATACACACAATGAACACAGGCGTGAATCGATTATAAGTGTACTCATGTACTGATATAATGTGACGGAAAAGTACACACTTCAGATTTTGTAAAAACATGAAATTTTTTGACGATTTTCCGATCTTTCATCAATTACATCGTAAAAATCGTGATTTTAAAAATAAATCGAACTTCACGATTAAATCGAAAAATCGCGCAAGCCTAGAAGGTTGTAGAGATTCCTGCCCACCCCAATGTTGCTCCTGATCGCCCGAGAGGCGGGAAGGGGAAGGGTACGGGTAAATCCTCAAATGGCGGAAAGAAGGGGCCTGAGGGTATGGTAGCTCTCTTCATATCTGCCTGGACCGCGCCTGTGTGACAGGAACAGCGGTGCCAGTTAGACCAGTCACGCCAAGACCAAAATGGTTCTCTCTCGTCAAGAGAGGGGTGAGTGGATCGCGAGCCAGACGCCCGCATTAGGCATCAATGCATCTATAGTGGGTGGAAGGCTCATGCGTTTTGGCGAGGTGTGATGTCAGACAGTCTGGCCCTGGGATGGTTATCCCAAGGGTACATGCCGGAGTGGTGGGATTTTCCACCACAAAATCTGTCTTTGACACCTGTCTGGACACCCGTACCAAGGGAACCAGACAAGTTAGAAGCCAATCAAAACGAAGTGTCAGGTTTGCTTCTGAAGGGAGCAATAAAACCAGAACACTCCAGGCTTCTATTCAAACATGTTCCTTGTCCCCAAGTGCACAGGGGGTGGAGACCCGTACTCAATCTCATGCCATTGAATTGGTTTATTCATATGCCTCGGTTTCAGATGGAAACTCTGAGGTCGGTAATGGCAGGTTTGAGGAAAGGAATGTGGTGTGTGTCAATCGATTTGAAAGATGCATATTTCCACATTCCAATGAACAGGAGTTGTCACAGGTTTCTGAGATTCACGTTTCAGAATCAGGTATGGGAGTTTGTAGTCCTCCCATTCGGCCTGTCGACAGCTCCACAGGTTTTCACCAGAGTGGTCCTTGCGGTGACAGCGTTTCTCAGAAGAGAGAACGTGGCACTTCACACCTACATAGACGATTGGTTTATCAAGGCGGACACACCTGCCAGGTTAGGAGTGGATACTGCTCTGACTCTGAAGTTACTTTCAGATCTAGGCTGGATAGTCAACAAGGAGATATCCGAATTGACACCCACGCAACACTTCATTTATTTGGGGATACGATTCGATCTCGAGGAAGGCAGCGTTTACCCGTCAGAGCCCAGAGTGGTATCTCTGTTAGCCATCCTCAAGAGTTTTCGATTGGGAAACCACATTCATGCGAGGAGGTTTCTTCACATGCTGGACATGATGGTCTCCATAGAGCAGGTAATCCCGTACGCGGCTCTGATGCGAAGACCTATCCAGTTGTATCTGATGTCTCTGTGGAAGTTTTGGAGCCAATAATGTCGCATCTTGTATGGTGGAAAAAGCGTCAGAATCTCCCAGTAGGAGTTTTGCTGCACCTACCGCGCCGCCAGGTGTATGTGTACACGGATACATCGCTGGGGGTGGGGCTGCCTGGGAGAACACCAGGTTTTGCGCACATGGACTCTCCAAGAGAGCCAGCTGCATATCAATCTGTTGGAAATGATGGCAGTGGAACTGGCATTGGAAAAGTTTCTTCCAAAAGTCAGGGGCAAGGTGATATTGATACGGTCGGATAATTCGACAGTGGTATCATACATAAATCGACAAGGCGGGACCAAGTCACCCACACTGTATGAAGGTGTGGCACTTGATTCAACGGTGCAGGAATTACTCAGATTGTTTTGAAAGCAGCTCACATTCCTGGTCGAGTGAACATTCTGGCAGATGCTTTGTCTCGCAGACAGGATTCTGCCAACAGAATGGTCTCTCAACCCTCCAGTTCTTCAAAGGATCTTCGAGCATTGGGGCAAACCAAACATGGACTTGTTCGCCACAACGGAAAATACTCAAATCATGACTTGCTGATTCCAGATCCAAATGCCGTCGATACAGATGCTCTGGCGATAAGCTGGAGAGGGATGCATGCTTACGCGTATCCACCCACCATTCTTCTGCCGAAGGTTTTGGTGAAGATCAGGGAGGAACGTGCCTGGTCCTGCTAATAGCGCCATTTTGGCCCAGCAGGGCGTGGTTCACAGATCTTCTGGATCTGCTGGTGGACAATCCAGTGCAGCTGCCCGAGATTCCGAACATAGTCTCCCAGGCCAAGGGTCGCTTCCTACACGAGTGGCCCGAAATGTTCAAATTGACTGTGTGGATGTTATCAAACAACATTCCACATCGGAAGGCTTTTCTCAACAGGCTGCGAGCTTCATCGCAGCCGCAAGAAGGAGGTCAACCTTCAAGTCATATAACCACAAGGTTAACAAATTTGCAGAGTGGTGTGAAGGAAAGGGTATTGATACCTTTCAATCCACTATTCAGCAAATAGCAGACTTTCTCTGTGAGCTGTTCTATTCAGGACTGGCTCCTGTCACAATTGCTGGATACAAGTCAGCTTTGGCATCAGTTATCCCATGTCTAGCCAACATGGATAGTCCAGAGGTGGCCCAGTTGAATGTGATGGTGAAGGGAATGAGAAATCTCCGACCGAGATAACCAGTAGTCATTCCAGCCCGTTGCCCTGTAGGTGGGGCTTAGAATACACCTTCCCTATCTTCTGCATGTCGTAAGAGGCGACTAAAGGAGGTAAGGGTGAGGTAACCCTGACAGAAACCTCGAGTGCTGAAGACGGAGGTTCCAGGCCACACGGCGCACTCTAATAAACCATGGATCCACGCACTTAACGCTTATGATCATGTCGATAGTCACTTACAGGACTGGCAGTATGATCAGCGAACGGAAAGAAGAAGAAGATTCCAGCCTGGAGTCTATCTTTGGTGCTTAATGTACTGGCCAAGCACCCTTTCGAACCGTTGGGTTCGGCTAGTTTAAAGCATTTGACTCTAAAGGCGGTTTTTCTATTGGCAGCTTCCTCAGCGAGAAGGCGCAGTGAGATCCATGCGCTTTCAGGAGAGAGAGACTGGTTTATTGTCTCAGAAAAGGGTCTGCGACTACTGCCAAGAGCAGAATTTATGTCAAAGAATCAATCTGTGTCTGGTGTCCAGTCCGTGCATGACTAAGTAAAAAAAATGGACACTCTTTACGGTCAAATGATAGGCATCTGTGGATCTGCCATAAGAAGCTATATGGCGCCGCATCCATGGATTCTATCTTTTGTTGGGTAGTCGAATGCATTCAGATTACCCACGAGATTGCGACTGGGCACCAGGTGCAATGTGCTAGGGCTCACGATGTTATCTAGAGGAATAGCTTCCTCGACCGCCCTTTACAATGGTGTTCCATTGGATGGCATCATGGCTGTTGCACAATGGCACTGTGAGTCCTCTTTCACAGATTACTATATGAGGGACATGTCAGACTCCGCCAATCCACTCGCTTTAGCTGTTTTGAAATGATAGTCAAACGGCCACACTGTTCTCCCTTTTGATAGTTGAAAAAACAAAAGTTATGGTCAAGCGAGAGGGATACAACCATGAGTCTCACGTATGGTTGAAAATGTGTTGGTTGATAGCGCCATGTCTGAAATCCAATATTCATAAGGTAATTCAAGTTTAACAGTTTTTTGTATTATGTTCATATATCATGATCATTCATCTTATATATTCCTGCTCATTCCCAGTCTAATATGTGCAAAGAGCAGGTAACCATCTTTGCATATTTGTGTTTTCAGTCGAGATGCATGTTTATGAGTTCTCCCCTTTCTTACGAGAAAAATGTGGTGGGGGCCCGATGATGCGAATGTGATTTGGTCTCTAAACTTGTCGGTCCTTTTAGGTCTCCGTATGTCAGGTTTAAGTCTAAGATCTTTCTCCAGGTGCAAAAGAAGCTATGTATGGCTTGCCCCTTCCCACCAGGTTACTGACTATATCTGGTGTTATCAAAGAGTAATATAATGGTAAGTATTGATCGAAGGAGGATGGAGGAAATTTTAATTTCCCTTTCTCTGAGATCTAACAGTACTTACCATTATATTACGGCCCCTGCCTCTCAGCCTCACGGAGCCAAGCCATGGGTATTCTCTTGTTTGGAAACTATGCAAACAATATGAGTGTCTCTGGCAAACGGGTACCCGGTTGTTGAGAACCGGTTAACCAGTTCCAGGAGCCGGTAAAGCTTTCTAAATCTAGATTCCTATAGCAGCTAGCTACATGTAGCTAGCTTGTATTATCAAAGAGTAATATAATGGTAAGTATTGTTAAATCTCGGAGAAAGGGAAATTTAAATTTCCTTCATTCTCAATCAACAATCAAAATGAAATTCAATCATAGCATTGGGTCACCAAACAGGCTCCTTTGTTAACTATTTTAATTTGGATTTAAGCTCTACTTAAAGCAAAGCTATAACAATTATCTCAGATGACTTAGACCACGGAAAAGATGCTGCGCACATGTGCACAGTGTAATGATTGCATCCGTATATAATTATCAACTAGTTGCCATTCTGTGACAGAAGTCAACTTCTCTGATGTTCCCCCCCCCCCCCCTTTTCCAATATAATTTGAGCAAAAGTACTTATTCTCCAAACTTGAACGCGAGTCCAAATCTTAGAGTAAAAATTAAATCGCACTTCTTTACCATGCCCAGGGTTGGTAGCAATTCCCCGGTACTGGTAAATACCGCCGCACGAAATGCTCCAAAAAGCTACATGCCTGGAGCACAAAAGGTTCATTATGTGATGCTTAGAATAATAGCAAATTTAAAATGCAGTCTTGTCAACATCATACATATATTAACCACATCTTGGCTAATAGTGATGACTGTGAAACTGAGAATAGTCCGGTTAGCATATTGACAAATTTCAAGCAAAATCTCTGTTGACCAAATGAAATTACAGAAATGACAAAACTCTTGGTTGTTGTGAGATATGAAAACTCAGTATTTCTGGGAGAAATTGTAACAGTATCATGGGAAAATTAGCTGGAAGTAACCATCATGACCAAGCATGGAGACCATTTGTAGAGTTGACCTAGTACATGGTAAGTTATTTTCCATGATAACCAATCATGGCAATGTAGTACGGATAATTAGTCTACCTTTAAAATATGAATTAAAGAAACAGGATTGTTTCTCATCTTTGTGGGTCTTAGCCATTCATAGTTTGTGAAGAAGAATATTTCCAGAACATCTTGAACAATCTGATCCCCTATGTTGGTGAGGTCCATGTCATAAGCATCATAAGAAAAGCAGCGATAATCTGGAAATAAGCATCAGAGTACCAGTTGTTTTGTTAACTTTTCCGGATGTGTTTGTCTTCTTTAATTAGTGTTTTCTAGCTAATTTGTTAAGACTTTACATAGTTCACAATGCCTACTGAACTTATGTACATTAGTTAATTTCTTACGGAAATGGTATTATGATTTACAGTAAAATTTCCTATCTAAAAGATATTGTAGAAATAATACAAGAAAAACTTAGCTTGTAACATTGAAACCTATCTTGTTTTCAAATTAATAGGCATTGAAAGCGTGAAAATTTAGTTGTGACCATGATGTACATCCGTTAATAGAATAAAATGTCCGTCCATTACCAACTAGAAAAGCCCACAAGCCACTAATATGTAATCTCTTCATTATGAAAATATATCACATCATTAGATGAGTTATCTACCAATAACATAGGTAAAACAAAGTAAGCTTTTTACTGAAGAATTCACAGACTTTTAATATGATGTATACTAGGTCTCATTCTGAGGCTCAAATTATGTACGTGATATTGAAAATACATACTTTTCTCTGAAATAGATTTTGCTTCCAATTCACCTCATTGGGAAAAGAAACATTATGACTCGGTTTATAGTTTAGCAGGAATATCTAATCGAATAATATTATTTTGTGCAAAACGTACGTCTGTTACCGCGGAATTGACCAGGTGTAGTTTTATTAACCCATATCAAATTCTACTATCCTCGATCGGGTTAACAGGTTAGTGTTAAAATTGAGTCCTGAGTCATCATTAGACTCATTACTAAATTCCAGGCTCGAGGCCAGTGGCTTTTACATCGGGCCAGTTAAAAATTCAAGTAACCAGTCTGACGGGTCAGTTAAAATTTCCACCTAAATAACTTACATGTCGCAAGTAACGCTAGATCACGTCCAAGGTCACTGCATTTTACAGGCTACCACAGTGATTAAATATCCAAGTAGGGTGCATTTTGATATATTACATACCAAAATTTAATTTTGTAACTGAAGCTTTGAGGCCAGTTATATTCCTATCGGGCTAAGTACTTTTGAACTTTGCTGGCCCGGTTGGCCAGTAAACTTTAAAAGTTAAGTTGACCCCTGAAATTCACCTCATACTTATGGGTGTGAACCAGGCAATATGACAAATATTTAATTTAACCTAAAACTCCCACCATTGATAGACTGAAGGAAATAAAACTGCTGTATTTTATTCTACAGATTATGCCTGCAAAAATTTCTTTACACTGCCCACACCAAATTCGGATTCAACTCATCCAAAATAAGTATTCAACTACTTGACCATTATCATGGGATGACTTGACTTTGGACGAGTAGGTATTTGGATACCAGATATCAGTGTTCTTTACGGAGTTTGTTCTTGAATGACTTGACTTTGAACTGACTATATACTTGAAACCGGTGCAGTTAATAATATACGTGTATTGCCTGACGCTTCCTCTTGTTTGAGAAGAGTCTAAATTAGGCTTGCACGATATTGTCCTAGGAGGTATCGCGATATATCGTGGTGAAAAAATCACGATATTTCGAAATATCGTATAGCCTACATGTATTTTAAGGTATATGAATTCACAGGGGGGTGAATTGGTCTTGGGTTGAGTTGGACTGCACGGGATTGGCTTATGTAGACATATCGGTTTCGCTCTGAGTTTTCATATCAGGTTTTTCCGGATGACTTCAAATTGGTAAATTTCAACATAAACTTGAAATTCAGTCACCAAGATGCTTAAACTAAGACGAAAATAGGAATAATTTCCCTTACCGCCTTACCCCTTGGCTTAATGTATACCATATTCATCATTGCGGGAGTGAAATTATTATATTGGACAACCTAAATATTTCGTACTCTGTTAAAATCATCATTTATTACATGAAAATTAATCCTAAAATTTGGCATTTCATGTCGTCTTTGTGAAAATATACAAATCATGTGATATTAGGAATGTACTTTAGATCCATAGATATCTAATGTTTAGATCTGCTCCGCATTTACCGAGTACCCGGTTAATAATAATAGTTAGCCTTCAGAAACATCTCGGATAGTTCACCTTGCTTCCTAAAGCGTGTATACCATCTCATTTAGCTTTCACATTTATTAACGCACACCCTCGCCTCCAAAACCAGGAGAGCGAGCAATATCACGTGATTTATATTTTTTACTAATAATAGGTAGCCTTCAGAAACATCTAGGATAGTTCGCCATACTTGCTAAAGCGGGTATACCATCTCATTTAGCTATCATATTTGTGAACGCACCACCTCTCGCCTCCAAAAACAGGAGAGCAAGCAATATCACGTGATTTATATATTCCCGCGACACCATTTAATGTAAAATTTTGGATTAATTTTTGATTTTATAAACCATGCATATTACAAAACAGGCAATATTTATACCTTCCCAGGTAATAATTTCACTCCCGCGATCATGGTTTTGAGGTATACAGTAAGGCGGCAAGAAATTATTCCGGTAAATTGCGTTGAATTTTTGTATTAGTGTCCATCTTTTAAAGCAATTTTAGAGAATGAACTTCAACTTTTTTAACCTATTCTTAGGGTAATCCCACCCCTTTCTCTGAGATGTTGGTTCGAAATAAATTGAACAGCTTGCTGTAATAGACACCTATGCTACAAATAGACCGAATATGGCATGACAGTAAAATGTAGGCAATATTTCGATTTTTTCAAAATCACGTAAAAAATCGTGGCTGGGAAAAAAATCGCGATTTTCGATAATATCGGACAGTCGTGTAAACCTAGTCTAAATGCCAATTGCCAGTTGAGCAATGTGGCCTACTTTTCTCCATGTGGGTAACAATACAGCATTGGTCGTTCCTTAATGCGGTGTGCAGATATTTGACGCACCTATAGCCGGATATCCGCTCAAGCCGGATATCCGCTCACTTATGGCAAGTAGCTACAATATCCGCTGTTAACTGCATCCAATGCGAAAATCATTGAATATCTTTGCCACGATACCGGTAGCCTAGAAGCTACCACTTCATGTCAGGACCGTGAATCTTATTGAGTCCACAAACTACACAACATGGATCCAGTGGGTATCAATGATGCAAACTGGTAACCCAAAACCCCTATGGGTTATGTATGAACCATAAGTTGTTGTTACACCACAAAAACATCCATTACCGTTCAATCACTACTTGCTAAATCAACTAACTTGCATTTAGCCACCAGAATAAGATTTTTGTGCTTGCTGGAGATTACTCCATATGCATATTCCATATTAATAATTACCATCAACCAGGCTACTGGTAGGGTACATCCCCAGAATATAGCCTGATAAAGACTGTCACCAGTCTGTACTCACTCCCTGATGACGCCTGTCACTAAGCATGCCCACGCATGGGCATTGGAGCCCAAATAGGAAACAGATTCACTTTTCAATTATTCTGCAAGCAGAACAGTCTGCAAAATATTCCAGCAAAGTTTTTTATAGCTTTGCGCTGTGTCAGCTTACCTTTTTGAGAGTTCTACAATCATAGGAATGCCTAATATGAAGTCTATCCTCCCTAAGTTATGTTGTTGGAGTATTTCGTGGTTTTATTTGGTTTTTATACTCTGTATAAAAATGTTACCGGTTTTCGTGATGCATCTCGTTTTCGTGGTTATCATTTATAATGCCTATGTCATCATCATCATTTCAAACCCTCTATTACTCTAGGAGCCTTTTATTCACGTATATCAGTATTCATGTTTAGTGCATAAGAAGGAAAACGTTTTATATCCCTTTGAAAGTTTGCTCTTTTGTCTTTAGGGATTTTTTAGTTTCCCGCTTTTTCTATAGCATCCGTTTTTGCTTTATATCAGACTATTTTTTAAAGAAGTTCATTTAAGTTTTTTCGAAGTTGTATACTTCATTCTCTATTTTTACTTTTCGTTTTTAGGAGTGTTAAATCAGTCGAGAAAGTCACGTGCACGTCCTCTAAGTGCGATCAAGTTCACTCTGCAGAGTTTGGAGACCATGTTTGTCTAAAGTGCACTACGTGTACTCCCACAACAATGTGCGGGGTATGCAAGGGATGGTCTTTGACCATATCAAAAGCTTATTTTAAGGATTTGTCCGGCTACGTCCATGTTGCACTCTGAATCTAAAGCTGTGTCTTTTGCTAATTCTGCGACCGTCTTGACGAAATCATTAGATGAGCGAATATCGTCTGCCATCCACGCGGCTAAGGATGTTTCATCCTAGTCAGACGATAACCAGAAGGTTAGCGGGCGTGTTCGCAAATGGGGGAAGTCTACTTCTCCTTCGATCAATACTCACCATTCTGTTACTTCTGATATACAGCTGGCCTTGACAGCGGCTCTAGGATTATAGACTTAGAAAGCTTTACCGACTCCTGGGAACCGGGTACCCGGCTCCCAACTGCCGAGTACCCGTTTACCATAGAGCTCATTCTTGTTTGCATAGCAACAAGAGCAATACATGCTTTTTGCATTAGGGATTTTAGTGTTTTAAATAATCTACGTCTTTAATCGGTGATAGTTTGTGTGTTCTGAAAGGATTAACTAAGGACTATGGAGAATACCGCCCAAGACAACCAGGTTGTATTGTTCTTTATTATCCATAGTTAAAAGACTTAGGTCTCTAAATTTCGTTGTGTCGCATGTTCCAATTTCTGACCCCATAGAATCTGGGACGTGTGCTAACAACGATATATGCCAGACGATCGCCTTCTTTAACCCCCAACAGGCGATCGGCAGATATGAAAATAGGTGTTTGCTACGGTATTTCTAACACGAATATCGGCTGACGTCGTTCTCCGTAGAATCCGAGCGGGTGACGTCACACCCGGTCGCTCGGATGTTTATGTGAAGAAAATTTTTTTTCATTAATTCGCGCATCTTATTCTGGGTGCTGCGTACTAAAAATGGTACCGGAAACTTTAGAATGATCAAGTTTACGTGCGATCACGATCGGTTTGCAATGATCGGTGGTTTCAAAATTCTTGAGTAGATGCGTGGTCTGCGGTTTTACCGTGTGAGACAGCAGTTTGTTATACATTTTGTTGTTTTCTTCACATATCGTGCTGCTTTCGTTAGGAGTATAATTTATATTGATTAGTAAATATACCCTGAATGCTATGCGATATGATTCCTGGAGCCGGTACACATCCTGGAGGATCTATTATGGGTGTGTTTGTGCCCGCCGCGTGCTTGTCGTCATAATCAATGCGATCGTTGTTGTAACGTGGCGGGGTGGGGTGCGGGGAGGTTACGGTTAATTTATGAGTCAAAATTATTTGAAAATTAATTGTCTGCCTTCCATCCGGGTCTCGTTCCGCTTGTTTATTGTAGGTTTGTGCTTATTTTATAGGCCAAGCCAGCCCCGCCATCATGTGACGACTGCCATAAGTTTGTCCGTGTAATGTTCAAGGACCATGTCTGTTTTAGGTGTTCCCTGTGTAATATAGATCATAGGTGTAATGTTTGTGCAGTGTGGTCCGTCGGAATGATGGTTAAGTTCCTTGCCCAGAAGGACTTGGCTGGGTCTGACGCGGGGTCAGGCGGTCCGAGAGGAAATCGTGGATCGGCCGGTGGGGGTGCTCCACGTCCCCAGCTGGAGGTGGCGGAGATGGCACCGCCGGCGTGGTTTGGTCCGGCTATGCAGGGTTTTCTGCAAAGCGTTCTGCCCACGCTGGTGTCGTCCCTGCTACCAAAGGTGGGGGGGCAGTTTCTCCCCATGCCTGGTACGGATCCTGTCCACGGACAGGATTCTGGACTGGTTACCGAGGGGGCCGTCTCGTACGGTCCCCTGGCAGGCACGTCTGGCTTCGGTCAGACGGGTTCTGTCTCTCTGCGGCCACCTCCGGGTGGTCCAGTAGCGGTGGCCGGTCCGTCAGGTATGGGAGCCGTCCGCCAGGACGGCTCCACGGTTGTGACGGCTCTTCGGAGTCTGAAGACGAGGAGGAGAGGTTGCTGCGGCCCGTGAAGCCGCAGGTGGAGAATATGGAGGTTGATTCCGTCCTGGACGGAACCGGCCTCCATTTGTCTGGTTTGGCGCAAGCCAGGTCAGCGGCTCCGCCTGCGGCTGAGGCCAATCCGTTACCTTGCACCGGTTCCGCGCGGCTTGGTTTGTCACCAGCCGTCATGGGAACGGGTGTGCCGGGCCAGGCGTGGTACTCACCTATCTCGCCTGGTCCGGCAGCCGGACGTGGGGTGCCGTTGGCGCCCGTGTCCGGCTATGGTTCCGCGACTGTTACGGGTCTGTACGGTTTTCTGTGCGGACCTACCCCATGGACCGGAGTGTTTCATGGGGTGGCGGCGGAACCGTGTGGTAGCGGAGTGCCTGGCATGTCAGCCGTGGCTCCTTGCCGGGAGGCCGTGGCTGGCAGACCCGTGAGCACGTCAACGGGTGACGTGTTTGCGGGGGTGTCTTCATCGGAGGTAGATTGGTCAGATGCTCTGGCGTGGCTAGCCAGGGTTGACCCGTCTGTGGTTTCGGCCACGGCCGATGACGATGCGCCCCGTCCGTCGGTTGCGTCGATTAGGACGGGGATTTTGCCCGCGACCCGGATCCAGTCAGTGGGACTGGATCCACGGTTCATAGATTTGTTGGATGCTATTTATAGCAAACAACTAATGACCAAGGGTCAGCTCCCTGCGGCCTCCAGGGAGGTGCGGGCAAGATGTCGTATTCCGCGGGGTGAATACGACAGGTATGGTGTAGTTAGGGTTGCACGATTATTCACTTTTCATAATCGCGATCATTTAAGAAAAATAATCGCGATCATACGATTAATCATGAACTATATTAACTACGTCAATGCTGCTTAGAGGACGTTATTATGCTACTGCAGATTGTAAGATTATGGGTTAGGCACTTGGGTATACATACATGGACAGAATACGGCAGTTGCTGATTGCAAACAAAGGAATGTATCAGGATTTTTCTAGACAGAAAACGGAAGGTAACGTATTTCGTTTAATTGTAGCCTATGCTCTAATAGAAGTCCCCCCCCCCTAACTTTGACATATGAGCTCCAATGATTTCTTAGCAGTTTCAAAACGGCAAAACTATGTATTAGAAGCCCACTCCTAACTCAGCAGATAATTTGTAAGAATAGCGTGTATAATAATAACAATCGTGTCACAGGGTGTGTCTACTGAAGACGGATCTCTGCCCTGATACATTTCCGGCCCCTCTAGAAGTCAATACAGGCCTCGGATTTGTAAATCTCGACCCCCTATTAGATTAATACTCATAGTAGGCCACGTATGTTCAAGATATAATAAAGTTTATTCCACACTTTTGTAGTTAAAATGCGCTTAAAACAGTCTTGGCGTTATTAAATAGCTTCCTTATAAATATATTTTAAGACCAAATTTATGTACCAAACAAGTACGGGAGAAAATTTTGTAACGCCGATCAACATTAAATGATCCAAATTGAATTATTACGAACGACAATATAGTCAGCTTCTTAAGTTGGCGAGCCAGTGGCTCTTTTGCGATGGGAGGCGGCGTGTTCTCGCGAGATATTATACGCTAACGGGAGTTTATCAAACGGGTATCCGTTATTCAGATCAGTATAATACTCAGTTCCTATCGCGCAATGATATATAGAAATTCCCGAGTTCCGAGTTCCAGATTCCATAATATTTATATCCGAGTACTCGCTCTAAAATAAACTCTTCAATTGGAGGCGAATCACGTGATTTGTATTTTTTTCGCGACGTCATTTTATATCAAATTGTGGATTAATTTTGATGGAATAAACGACCTTTATTAAAGGATACGCAATATTTAGTCGCTCAAATCAAATAATTTCACTTCCCCGGTGATGTTTTGAGGTATACATTAAACATAGGCGTAGGCGGTAAGAATTTTTACGTGAGAAAATGCGTTGAATTTCCGTGGTATCAGTTCTAGAACCTTTTTGGGAAAACCGTTAGCACATACCTATTCAGAGAATGGGGAATGCAGGATAAGCATGTGTGATTACAACAACAATGACAAATAGCGACCAAGTGAACAATCTTTATTCATCTAAAACTAATCCTGAGTCAATACAAACAAATCAGTTATTTATTTATTTAGTTTATTTAATCATTCACACATTCGGCTGATAGCCGGATGTTTGTTTCCATGCTTGGTAACGCAGCAGAGTTTCACAAGCCTAAAAGTGTCTTGACAAAAATTTCAACATGGCGATTATACGATTATTTCATTTTATAATCGTCCACGATCATTTTGAATTATATAATCGCGATTAATCGAATAATCGAAAAATCGTGCAACCCTAGGTGTAGTCCCGTCAGTCACGGAGGATGACCGATGGGTACTGGGAGTCCAGAGTGCCGAGTCGGGTGGCCCCGGTCCGGCACTAGTGGATAAGTCCCAGGTACACCAGGAAGAAGTCCTGTCCCTATGCGATGAGGGTGTGAGGGCAGCGATGAGCGCTGTCAATCACTCTTATCGTCTCCTTCAGTCGGTGTGGGCTGAAGCGGGGGCAGGCCACCCTGTGCCACCTGTGGCGCTCTCATGTGTTAATGACGGCTTGGTGCTGTCAATGGACGCATTGGCAGGGGTGCAAGCGCGAGTGACGAAGTCCAGGAGGCAAATGGTCATTGACCATATGCGTCCGGCTACGGCAGTCAGGGAGCGTCTTCTTGGGACGCCCCTGACAGGGCCTAACATCTTCGGTGGCCAAGCGTGGGCCATCTTAGAGGATACCGCCAGTATCGCGCAGAATCGGTTAGCGGTAAATCTACAGCTAGAGCTAGTGCGGCAAGCGCACGCACTAGGGGCTGTGGGCAAACCGCTAACGGGGCAGCCTTCAAAGAAGCAGAAGAAGCATAAGAGCAAGGCGAAAGCCAGGCCTGTTGCGACTTCTGTTTCAGCTGGGTTCTCGGAGCCGCCGCCGGCGAAGAAACCCAGGAAGGTTGTAGAGGCGCCTACCCTCCCCAATGTTGCTCCTGACCGCCCTAGAGGCGGGAAGGGCAAGGGGAAGGGTAAGGCCTCAAAGGGCGGACAGAAGGAGCCGAAGCGTACCTGAGGGTACGCAAGCTCCCTTCATATCCGCCTGGACCGCGCCTGTGCGACAGGAACAGCAGTGCCAGTTATACCCGTCGTGCCTAGAACGAAATGGTTCTCACTCTCTCTCGTTAAGAAAGAGGGGGGGGGGGGCGGACTGCGAGCCAGACAACCCCGTTAGACGTCGAGGCGTCTATGGTAGGTGGAAGGCTCATGCGTTTCGTCGAGGCCTGGCGAGGTGTGACGTCAGACAGTCTGGTCCTGGGATGGTTATCCCAGGGTTACATGCCGGAGTGGTGGGACTTTCCGCCACAAAATCTGTCTTTGGCACCTGTCTGGACACTCGTACCAAGGGAGCCAGACAAGTTAGAAGCCGTTCAAAAGGAAGTGTCGGGTTTGCTTCTGAAGGGAGCAATAAAACCAGCAAACCGGAACACTCCAGGCTTCTATTCAAACATGTTCCTTGTCCCCAAGAGCACAGGGGGATGGAGACCCATACTCAATCTCAGGCCATTAAATTGGTTTATCCATACGCCTCGGTTCCAGATGGAAACGCCGAGGTCGGTAATGGCGGGATTGAGGAAAGGAATGTGGTGTGTATCGATCGATCTGAAAGATGCATATTTCCACATTCCGATGAATCGGAGTTGGCACAGGTTTCTGAGATTTGCATTTCAGAATCAAGTATGGGAGTTTATAGTTCTCCCGTTTGGCCTGTCGACAGCTCCGAGAGTTTTCACAAGAGTGGTCCTTGCGGTGACAGCGTTTCTCAGAAAAGAGAACGTGGCGCTACACACCTACATAGACGACTGGCTGCTCAAGGCAGACTCGGCAGCCAGGTTGAACGTGGATACTGCTCTGACTCTGAAGTTACTTTCAGATCTAGGCTGGATAGTCAACGAGGAGAAATCCGAGTTGACGCCCACTCAACATTTCGTTTATTTGGGGATGCGATTCGACCTCGAGGAGGGCAGGGTTTACCCGTCAGAGCCCAGAGTGGTGTCTCTGTTAGCCATCCTCAGGAGTTTTCGAGTGGGAAACCACATTCAGGCGAGGCGGTTCCGTCAGATGCTGGGCATGATGGTTTCCATGGAGCAGGTTATCCTGTACGCTGCTCTAATGCGAAGACCTATCCAGTTGTATCTGATGTCTCTGTGGAAACAGAGAACAGAACCCCTGTCAAAACTGGTGCCAGTTTTGGAGCCGATAATATCGCATCTTCTATGGTGGAAACAGCGTCAGAATCTCCTAATAGGGGTTTCGCTGCACCTACCCCACCCCCAGCTGTCCGTTTACACGGATGCATCGCTGGAGGGGTGGGGTGCCTGCCTGGGAGAACACCAGGTCTCGGGCACATGGACTCTCCCGGAGAGTCAGCTGCATATCAATCTGTTGGAAATGATGGCAGTGGAACTGGCGTTGGAAGAGTTCCTTCCGATGATCAGGGGCAAGGTGATATTGATACGGTCGGACAATTCGACAGTAGTATCATATATAAATCGCCAAGGCGGGACCAGGTCGCCCACCCTGTGCATCAGGGTGTGGCACTTGATTCAATGGTGCAGGAATTACTCGGTTGTTTTGAAAGCAGCTCATATTCCTAGCCGATTGAACATTCTGGCGGATGCTTTGTCTCGCAGACAGAGAATCTTGCCAACAGAATGGTCCCTCAACCCTCCAGTTCTACGACGGATCTTCGAGCATTGGGGCAAACCCAACGTGGACTTGTTCGCCACAAAGGAAAATGCTCAAATCATGACATATGTCTCGCCGATTCCAGATCCAAATGCCGTCGATACAGACGCTCTGGCGATAAGCTGGAGAGGGATGCACGCTTACGCGTACCCACCCACCATTCTTCTACCGAAGGTATTGGTGAAGGTCAGGGAGGAGCCGTGTCTGGTCCTGCTAATAGCGCCGTATTGGCCGAGCAGGGCGTGGTTCACGGATCTTCTAGATCTGCTGGTGGAAAATCATGTGCAGTTGCCCGAGATTCCGAACATAATCTCCCAGGCCAAGGGACGCTTCCTACACGAGCGTCCCGAAATGTTCAAATTGACTGCGTGGATGTTGTCAAACAACGTTCCACATCGGAAGGCTTTTCTCGACAGGCTGCTAATTTCATCGTGGCTGCGAGAAGGAGGTCAACCTTCAAGTCATATAACAACAAGGTTAACAGATTTGCAGACTGGTGTGAAGAAAAGGGTATTGATACCTTTCAATCCACTATTCAGCAAATAGCAGACTTTCTCTGTGAGCTGTTCTTTGCAGGACTAGCTCCCGTCACAGTTGCTGGATACAAGTCAGCTTTGGCATCAGTTATCCCTTGTCTAGCCAACAGGGATAGTCCAGAGGTGGCCCAGTTAAATGTGATGTTGAAGGGAATGAGCAATCTCCGCCCGAGACAACCGGTAGTCATTCCAGCCTGGAGTCTATCTTTAGTGCTTAATGTACTGGCCAAGCACCCTTTCGAACCGTTGCGTTCGGCTAGTCTAAAGCATTTGACTCTAAAGGCGGTCTTTCTATTGGCAGCTTCCTCAGCTAGAAGGCGCAGTGAGATCCATGCGCTTTCGGCAGAGAGGAACCGATTTATTGTTTCTGGAGAAGGTCTGCGTCTTCTGCCAAGAGCAGAGTTTATGTCAAAGAACCAATCTTTGAGATATCCCGGCAAACCGATCATTATACCGAAGTTAACTAGGTTTGATCGTGATGCCAGTGTCTGGTGCCCGGTCCGTGCTTTGACTAAGTACAAGAAACGGACTGACTCGTTACGGTCGAACGATATACATCTGTGGATCTGCCATAAAAAGCCTTATGGCGCCGCATCCATGGATACTATCTCTCGTTGGGTGGTCGAATGCATTCAGACTACTCACGAGATGGCGACTGGGCACCAGGTGCAGGGCGTAAGGGCACACGATGTTAGAGGAATAGCCGCCTCGACCGCCCTTTACAATGGTGTTCCGTTAGAGGACATAATGGCCGTTGCACAATGGCACTGTGAGTCCTCATTCACGGATTACTATATGAGGGATGTGTCAGACTCAGCCAATCCACTCGCTTTAGCTGTTTTTGAAACGATAGTTAGTGACCACACTGCTTTTCCCCTTTTTTCACTTTGGTAAGAAAAGAACCTAAAGCAGGCATGGTCAAGCGAGAGGATGTCAACCAGATTGTGTCACTGATGGCCGAACCGGTGAATGGTTGGAGGCGGTACGTCTGAAGTCCTGTTATCATAAGGTAATTCAATAAGTGAGAGTTTTTTGTATTATGTATATGTATCATGTTCATTCATCTTATATATTCATGCTCATTCCCAGGCTAATACAAGCAATATGCAGGGAGTAGTTAACCCTCTTGGCATATTGGTGTTTTCAGGCGAGATACATGTTCGTTAGTTCTCTCCCTTTTCTTAGGAGGAAAAAAGGGGGGGGGACTGTGACGCGAATGTGATTCGGTTCCGTGAACTTGACGGTCCTTTTAGGTCTCCGTTAGTCAAGTTTGAAGTCTAAAATCTTTATCCAAGGGGCAAAATTAGCATGTATGGCTTGCCCCTTCCCACCAGGTTACTGATCAAATCTGGTGTATATCAGACGTAACAGAATGGTGAGTATTGATCGAAGGAGAATGCAGGAAATGTCAATTTCCCTTTCTCCGAGATCTAACAATACTCACCATTCTGTTACGGACCCAGCCTCCCAGCCCCACGGAGGCAAGCCATAGTTTTCTCTTGTTTGGTGGCTATGCAAACAATATGAGCTCTATGGTAAACGGGTACTCGGCAGTTGGGAGCCGGGTACCCGGTTCCCAGGAGTCGGTAAAGCTTTCTAAGTCTATAATCCTAGAGCCGCTGTCAAGGCCAGCTGTATATCAGAAGTAACAGAATGGTGAGTATTGTTAGATCTCGGAGAAAGGGAAATTGACATTTCCTGCATTCCCCCACGTCCAGGCAAGAGATTCGGTCCCTGAAACCGAAGGTACAGACTCAAAGAAGAGGCTCTCGAAGGTGAACAGGTCACCAGGTAAAACCCCCATATGTTTTGAGGAGGGACATTACCCTCAAGCAGTGGTGTCGGCGATTGAAGTCCCTGATTCAAATGCCTATGCCAACGTCATGTTTTCTGTTTTACCAGTAGCCAGGAATGTTAAAAGATCCCTTGTTTCTAGCTTAATGCAGTCAGGAAGTTCGGTAACTTCGAGTTTATCAACACTATCAGGTTTGAGGGGTGCACTTCCGGGTCTTCAAGATCCGGCTAAGCATCCGGTTTCCGGTTTTGACGCGACTTGCGGTTTGGTCAATGAGCAGGGTCAGCAAGATCCGACTAGGGCCTTATCCCAGCTCCAACTTCCGCTTCCGTTTTCCAGTTCTCCTTCCGGGATTAGAGTTTGCGTTTCCGGTCAAGAGCTTCTTGGGCCTTTGAGGTTCCTCTTCTAGTCGGTTAATTTTTGAGACACATTTGATTGATAGGAGTCAGGTTTCTATTGATAGAAATTTGGTTAGAGCTGTCTTATCTCCATCTTGTCCTATTGAAGTTTCTGACTTTATTTTCGTGATCAATTAGTTCAGGATTTGTGATCTTCTCAGTCCCTTTTCCCAGTAGTTAATGTTGACATGTTAGGGATCCCTCCCTTGATCGGTTTTTGTGTCGGCTCGTTTTTCCATTCTTTCGAGGTTTTCAGCTAGTGGTCTGGTTCATTTTCCCTTGTCTTCTGGTCAGGATAATGTCATTGACCCTATTCTTTGTGATAACTTTTCCTCTCTTTCTGATTCTTTGCCTGTTTCTTCTCTTCAAGCGTCTAGGAAGCCTTTCTCTCCTCTTTCTTCTAGAATCACTGGTCTCTGGTGACTTCTCTTCATCCTTCTACTTCCTCTCCAAATCCTTCTATTTCTTCAATTCCCAAATCGGTCAATGCCAGGGATTTGAAGAGGTTTTGTCCGGTCAGGGCCTCTTCGGAGGACTGTTCCCTGGCTCATGGGTGGATTGCTTCTAGTCTTTCTCTTCCGCATAAGGACGAATTCTCTATAGACCCTCCTTCTTTTGGGTCTGTTCTTTCATCTTCTGATTCTTCTTCTTTGTCTCCTCTGGTTCTCCCAGTTGATAATCTGGTAGTTGACATGTTAGACTTCTTTGTGAACGATGTTCAATGTACGGAATTTTCTCTTACTCCCAAATTCAATGCTCCTGTCCAGATTCCAAAAGATGATTATTTACGAATTGCCACTCCTCAATCAGTCTCTGGTCCAGCTTGGGAAGTTCTTTCCTCTAATTTAAAGGATTCTGCGAAGGTTGAGTCCTCCTGATCTTTTTAAGTAGGAGTGTGTGTGTAGGTCACAGCTCAAGTCGGCAAATTTTCTTGCTTTGCTTTCAGAGGCAGTTCTTACGGCTCAAGGGAGAAGTGAGCAGGTCCCTGTTGAGTTTTTTCGCTCTTTGGCTGATATTTCTAGAGGTTCTCTTAACTCCGTTTGCAGATCTTTAGGTTATATTACCTAAAAGAGAAGCTTGTTGAGGTTAATATTTCAAGTAATCTTAAGAGTAGTCTTATTTCGGCAAGGATATTTTGGTCAGTCGTCTTCTGGTCTTATTCGGTCTGAGAGCCTCTAGGGATCTTCAGGCTCAGATTTCTCATTCTAAACCTGTGAAAAGAGACTTCCTCTGTTAAGAGCCCAAATTCCTCCCCTAGGAGGAAGAGTCTCACACCCGATGAATTTGGTGCCTATCCTTCCAAGATAGTTAATAACTCTAACAGATCTTCTTCCAACTTCCAAGATCGATCCGCGGAGGAGGATCGTTTTGAGTTTATCTCCTCCCACTGTTCTAGATCCCAGGTTCGGCAACCCCCTGCTCTTAGAGTGAGAGGGGGCCAAGCTTATTTTTACAAACCTAGTTCACGGTCTAGAGGTCGGTCATCTTTCAGAGGTTTTCAAAGTAAGAGAGTTTGAAGGTGTGACCACTGCCTGGGTAGGTCCAGCTCTTTCTCCTCTCAATCTCTTCTCTTCCTTTTCCTGTGACTTCGGATCCGTCGGTGCAGTGCCTTCTGCCCAGCTTGCCAGTTGGAGGGCGCCTGTCTCTGTTCTGGGATACTTGGCATTCCCTCGTTCAGGACTCCAGGCTAGTAAATCAGATTCGCTGGGGGTATGCACCTTCTTGAATCCTTTACCCTCCTCCTCTGTCTCTTATTCCGAAGTGGACCCCAGTTCCTTCCAATCTGGAGAAGTTGGCGGCCCTGGAGGAGGAGTTGGAGTCCATGATTGTCAAGGAGGCCATAGAAGCGGTTCCCCTTTGGAGTGTAGACCCGGGCTACTACTCAACCATTTTCCTAATTCCCAAGAAAACAGGAGGTTGGCATCCTATCATCAATCTGAAATGGTTGAACCTCCTTATTTTAACTCCAAAGTTCAAAATGGAGACCATTTCCCAGATCATCTCCAGTCTAGATCCACTCACGGACGTCTACTTCCATGTGCTTATTCGCCTGTCGTTCCAAAAGTTCATGAGGTTCGCCTACAAGGATCAGGTATGGCAGTTTCGAGCCATGCCCTTCGGCCTGACCACGGTCCCCTTCCTCTTCACTTGTTTAGTTTCAGCCGTGCCAGGAATCTTGCACCGTCATTCTATCCATCTTCATTTTTATATAGACGATTGGTTAATAAAAGCAAAATCTTCCTCAATTCTTTCAGAAGTCATTCCAGAGGTCTGCAGTTTGATCTTAAATCTCAAGAAATCCAGTCCAGTTCCCTCTCAAGTCTTCACGCACCTAGGCCTTTCTTTCGATCTGGCTCAGCGCTTAATCTTTCCATCAGATCGAAGAGTAGAGGCTATTTTATTAGCAATGGACATTCTGTCAACTGTTCCCTCGGTCAGAGCAAGATTCTTCCTGAGAGTGATAGGCTTGATGGTCAGCGTCGAGAATGTCATTCCTTGGGCGGCGCTGATGAGAAGACCTTTTCAGATGTACTTGATGTCCCTATGGAAGCAGTCAATCCACTCCATTTATCTTCAGATTCCCATAAGAGATTCCTCATCTAGAATCTTGGAAAGATCGTTCTCTGCTTCTGAAGGGTGTCCCTCTGGTCAAGTTCTCCCCTCCCCTCAGGTGATTATCTTTACAGACGCTTCCCAAGAGGGATGGGAAGCGATCTGGGATTCCATGTCGGTCTTTGGTCTCTGGAGGGGTCGACAGGTCACATCAACATCTTGGAATTGTGGGCTGTCAAGAAGACTCTACTAGCATGGTCGGATCGATTAAAGGGCTTCAAAATCTCGATCCGATCGGACAATTCGACGGTAGTTTCTTACATCAACAGACAGGGGGGAACGTGATCCTCTCCTTTGTATGGAGGTTTGGAACCTTCTCTTGTGGTGCCACAAAAATCAGATTTTCTAGTGTCCTCTCATGTCCCAGGCAGTCTGAATTTTCTTGTGGACCAGCTTTCTCGTCCCAGCAAATTTGCCCACACAGTTAAAGAGGTCGGTTGCCAGAGCGATTTTCAAACTCATGGATTGTCCTCACATAGCTCTGTTTGGGACTTGTCTAAATGGCCAGATCTCTCATGTCTCCTTTTCCGGACAGTCAGACGCTGGTGGTGGGGATGCCCTGTCTCAGTCCTGGACAGGAATGTTCGCATATGTGTTCCCTCCAACAATCCTGATTCCTTTGGTTTTGAAGAAGGTCAGGGACCAGTTCTGCGAAATTCTTCTGATAGCTGCCTTTTGGCCAAAGCGGATCTGGTTTGTAGATCTTTTCGATCTCCTGGTAGACTTCCCTCATCTTCTTCCACTCTCCCCAGATGTTCTTTCTCAAGTAAGGGGAATGTGTCTTCATCCAAACCCAGAAATCTTCAGCCTGTGTGTTTGGAGGATTTCAAGCATCAAGTCCCCGAGGTCAAAGTTTCTTCAAGATCTCAAGAGATTATTGATTCTGCCAGGAGGGAGTCGACCCGTCGCGTTTACAAGGGTCGACTTCAAATTTTTGGAGAAGGGTGTGCAGAACATGATCTCGTGCCCGATTCTGTTTCTATTCCCCAGGTGTTAGATTTTTTTATCCTATCGCTTTGATTCTTTACAGTTATCTGCTAATACAGTCACGGGTTATAGATTTTCTTTGGCATCTTCTCTTCCTTGTCTTTTGAACGCTGACGTCAAGGATACGAAGATTCCTAATGGTTTTATCAGAGGATTTGAGTAATATTCGTCCTCCAGTAGCTAAGCCTTTGCCTTCCTGGAATTTGGCCTTGGTTCTTCAGGTTTTGGCAGGCCGCCATTTTGAATCTCTTGCTTCTATTAATATTAAACCTTTAACTCCTAAGGCTGTTTTTGTTGTTGCATCTGCTTCTGCTAGACGTTCAGAAATTCATGCTCTTTCCGCCGAAATGGATAGATTTATCATATTTGGGGATGGTTTAGTCTTATATCCCAGAAGGGATTTTTTATCGAAGACAGTCTAACCGCTAAACCGATCATTTTAAAATCGTTATCTTCTTTTTCGCCATCTGACAAATATTGGTGTCCTGTCAGGGCATTAAAAGTTTACAAGCAACGAACCGATTTTAAAAGGTCTGATCCGTCCCATTTATGGGTTCCATATGTGGAGATTGCTTCTCCTGAACAAGTTAATCTTTCTCATATAAAAGCTCACGATGTGAGGGGAATGGCTACCTCCTTTGCTCTGTTCGCTGGCTTTTCTTTAGACGAAGTCATGCAGGTCGCAGGCTGGAAATCTGAGTCCACTTTTACTTCATTTTATTTAAAGGATCAGAGTGCAGCGGCCTCCTTTTTTCGTAATATACACCTGTGCAAAAGTTAAGCACCACCCTATTTTTACGCACATGCGAGGGTATATTCATGTGCTATGAAGAAAGCAATAGCATAAACATTTATGTACCCATCCATCTTAGTGCAAGAGGTAATAATGCAACTAGAGGAATGCTGATTATGATGGTGGGGAAACACTGTATGTTTTTGTTTGAACTTGAAAACGAGGCCTGAATATGGTTACGTTGACACAACTGACAACTATTGCCCTACAGTTGACACACGTGACTAGATTGTCATTAATGGTGTCTGAAAACGAAGTTTAACATCTGTGCACGAGTTTGAGACTGTCATTATTAATACCGGGTATATCCACCTTGTGCCTGGATGACGGCCTGGACACAACGTCTCATGCTGGTCACCAACCGACTGATACGCCATTGTGGTATTCGTTGCCATTCAAGATGGAGTGCGTCTGTTAATTTCTGTAGGTTCTGCACAGGAGGATCCCTCCTTCTCACCATGTTTCCCAGAATGTCCCAGATATGCTCAATAGGGTTCATGTCAGGGCTCCTTGCTGGCCATGGTAGGGTTTCGATGGCATTCTGGCGGAGGTATTCATGCACAGCTCTAGCACGATGTGGTCGGGCGTTGTCATCCATGAATATAGGGTGGGTTCCAGGTGCATGATTTACAAAATGAGGGACCACAACTCTATCCAGTATGGAATCTTGATATCTTTGTCCATTTAGTGTTCCAGGTACAGTCAACAGATCCAGCTTACAATCAAATGAGATGCACCCCCATATCATAAGGGAACCTCCACCAAATGGAACTTCTTCCATGATGTTACGTTGGTCGTACGCCGTGCGTCTGGACCTCCATACACGAGTTCGACCATCTGTGGCATGAAGCAGGAACCGACTTTCATCGGACCAGTGTACCCGTCTCCAGGATCTCATGTTCCAGTGTCTTCTTTCGTTGCACCACCTCAGACGCTTCTCTTTGTGGTGTGCAGTGAGGAGAGGACGTCTGACAGGTCTCCTAGCTTTCATGCCAGCAGCATACAGTCTCCTTTTGACGGTAGACATTGACACTCTATTGGGCGTTTCCCATTGCTGGCTGAGCACTCTGCTGTTGGTGAATGGAGATCTCCTAACAAGGCGTACTAGGGCTCGATCATCACGGGCAGTAGTCTTCTTCGGTCTTCCAGATCTAGGCCTGTCCTTCACCTCGTTAGTTTGCCCATGTTTTGCAATCAAACGACTGATTACAGTATGGTTAATGTTCAGCTCTCTGCCAATCTCTCTGCATGACATACCAGTGGTATGCATGCCTATGATTTGCCATTTCACACGATCACTTAACCTTCGTCTTGCCATAGCGGTTCACAATCAAGAGCTAATTCTCTCTGTACAAATAAACCACGGTCATGAACACAAAATTCCTAATCTTGTCGCCTAAATCTGTATGTAATGTTCTACACCTCAAACTGGACTTTTACATAACTGAACACGTGTGCTGTTTCCCGCCACGCACGGACATCAAGCGGCGTGAAGTCATGCATGCATGTGCATTTCGTACTTGGAATTATGTCAGCTAACGCTGGGACAAAAAGTATGGCAGCCTAGTTGTACCATCATGTTTCTACGTTCTATTGCTTTTGCTGGTGCTTAACTTTTGCACAGGTGTATATCACGATTTTAACAGAAAAGCCGAAGACCATTTACCAAGCACATCCAGTCATTTTCGTTAAGACTGCGTCTGTGAGAAATGGTGAGAGTTTTCTTTGGTTTTTATTTATTTCTTTAAGTTTAAAGTCTTCCTTGTTTGATAATCACGGTGTGATTGATTAAGGTGCACTATTATGTTATGTTATTAACATTTGGATATGATTTGTTTAATTTTTATCCTTGTTTATAGATTCTCAAATCTCCACCCATCAATGGTTTTAAGTGGGGCACTGACCAAATCTATAGGTTTAGCAAGTAGTGATTTAATGGTAATGGATGTTTTTGTGGTGTAGTAACAGCCCCCCCCCCCCCACCACAGACCCCCCCCCCCTTGCAGGTTTGCCTGTAGCTTTATTAAGCACTATAAAACATACTTACCGTTGAATCACTACGACCCATCCTCAACCACCCCGCGTGGGAATGATTTGAGAATCTGTTTGTAATATTTGGCACTTAAATTTAGAAAAGTGAATCTGTTTCCTATTTGAGCTCCAATGCGCATTCGCGGGCATGCTTAGTGACAGGCGTCACCAGGGAGTGAGTACAGACTGGTGCCAGTCTTTATCAGGCGATATACTGGGAATGTACCCTACCAGTAGCCTGGTTATGGGTAATTATTAGCTCACCTGGCCTTTTCAGGCCAGGTGAAGTGAGCTTATGCCGTGGCGACCGTCCGTCCGTCATCCGTCAACTTTTCCTTTAAACGACTTCTCAAGAACCAATTTCAATTATATTTGGCAGAAAGCATCCTTATGGCATAGAGATTCAAGTTTGTTCAAACAAAGCTGAACGTCCAATTGGGCCGGCAGCCATCTTGGATTTTGGGCGATTTTAGAAACGTCCAAAAATCTTTTTCTCCGAAACCGCTTGGGGGATTGATGCAAACCTCATGAAATATGATTTAGAGCAATTGCTGAGCCAAATTTGTTCAATGGAACTTGATTGGTCAAATGGTTCGGTGGCCATCTTGGTTGACCTAGTTATAGCGAAAATGACTTCTCCAGAACCGCTGAAAGGATCAGGCCGAAATTTTGCAGATATGATTATGGCTTAAGGGCCATTAAAGTTTTTACAAGAGAAGTTGATGCATCAAAAAACATGGTCACCATGGGCCAATCAAAATATAGCATGTTTGGCAGCCATATTGGATTTTTTTATTTGGTGGATTTTGAGGCCCAAATTGGTTTTGTATGTGTTTTGGGGTATTCTGAGCTCAGATTTGAACTTTTCGAAACTGTCGGATAAATGGTTTGGCAGCCATCTGGGATATTTTTCCTGCCAAAGCTCCCATACTAAAGCAATGGGAAATTTAAAATGTTTTCTGGAGAACTACCAGGCCGATTTCAATTATAGTTGGCAGGAAGCATCCTTAGGGTGTAGAGATTCCAGTTTGTTCAAAACGAAGATGATCGGCAAATTGGGCCGGTGGCCATCTTGGATTTTGGCTGATTTTTAAAAATGTCGTTAAAAATCTTCTCCGAAACAGCTTAGGGGATTGATGCAAATCTCATGAAATATGATCTATGGCAAGAGCTGAACCACGTTTGTTCAAGGGAACTTGATTGGTCAAATGGTTTTGGCGGCCATCTTGGTTGACCTAGTTGTAGTGAAAATGACTTCTCCAGAACCGCTGAAGGAATCGGGCCGAAATTTGGCAGATTTGATTAGGGCCTAAGGGCCATTAGAGTTTGTTAAAGAGAAGTTGATCCGTAGAAAAATATGGCCGCTGTGGGCCAATCAAAATATAGCGTGTTTGGCGGCCATATTTGATTTTTTTATTTGATGGATTTTGATGCCGAAATTGGTTTTGTATGTGTTTTTTGCAGTATTCTGACCACAAATTTACAATTTTCGAAACTGTTGGATAAACGGTTGGCCGGCCATCTTGGATCATTTTCCCGTCAA
The DNA here is from genome assembly GCA_034401795.1 of Chaetoderma sp. LZ-2023a. NCBI lineage: Eukaryota > Metazoa > Mollusca > Caudofoveata > Chaetodermatida > Chaetodermatidae > Chaetoderma > Chaetoderma sp. LZ-2023a. The sequence continues at coordinate 128,264,295 of CM067360.1, forward strand.
AAGCTCCCATACTAAAGCAATGGGAAATTTAAAATGTTTTCTTCTCGAGCACTACCTGGCTGATTTCAATTATGTTTGGCAGAAAGCATCCTTAGGGTGTAGAGATTCAAGTTTGTTCAAACGAAGCCGATCGGCCAATTGGGCTGGCGGCCATCTTGGATTTTGGCAGATTTTTAGAAATGTCTAAAAGTCTTCTCCGAAGCCGCTTATGGGATTGATGCATACCTGATGAAATATGATTTATGGCAAGAGCTGAACCAAGGTTCTTCAAGGGAACTTGATTGGTCAAATGGTTTGGCGGCCATCTTGGTTGACCTAGTTGTAGCGAAAACGACTTCTCCAGAACCGCTGAAGGGATCGGGCCAAAATTTGGCAGATATGATTAGAGAGAGACTAAGGGGCCATTGAAGTTTGTTCAAGGGAAGTTGATCCGTCAAAAAACCTGGACACCATGGGCCAATCAAAATATAGCATGTTTGGTGTCCATATTTGATTTGTTTATTTGATGGATTTTGAGGCCGAAATTGGTTTTATATGTGTTTTTGGGTATTCGGATCTCAAATTTGCAATTTTCAAAACTGTCGGATAAATGGTTTGGTGGCCATCTTGTTGATAAAGAGCATTCTAGTAGAAATGCCTATGGTCCAGGTGAGCGATACAGGCCCCTTGGGCATCTTGCTAATATGGAATAGGCATATGGATGAATGTAAGCAAGCATAAAAATCTTATTCTGGTGGCTAAATGCAGATTAGTTGATTTAGCAAGTAGTGATTGAACGGTAAGTATGTTTTATAGTGGTTAATAAAGCTACAGACCAACCGGCAAGGGGGGGGGGGTGGGTCTGTGGGGTGTTCTAAGACAAGTATACACAGTTTACAGTTGATCCTAACTCAGCAGAGCGTAGTATCTAAAATAAGTGTAAATGTTCCCAAATAGGCAAAATGTTCAGCGTTCAATCCAATATGCTGTGATCATGGTCATTCTGTGCAGTAAAAAACTTCACTATAACCCTTTAGTGGTCAAGATTCGTCAAGAAAATTTGCATTTTTGCCTACTGAATATCCATTTTCAAGCCACGAGCGAACTATTTTTGAAAATTTACCACTGGAATGACTGACTCCGTGCTAAGTTTAAATTTGCCACTTTCAAAACAGTCGGATAAACAGGTTCCTAGTTGGTCATCTTGGATTCTTTTCCATTCAAAAACTTTCATAGTGAAGTAATGGGAAATTTAAAACGTCTTCTCAAACCACGTATCACTAGACTGATTTTTAATCAAATTTAGTAAGATGCACCCATGATCTTGTTACAATTCTGGCCACCACCTTCAGGTTCTAGTCATAGGAAATGCGGGCCTCTTGTCATTTTTTAAACCCTGAAAGAATGGTACCTACGGTGTTTATTTATGCCAAATGTGAATTATTGAGCTTTGTGGTGTCGGGCCTGCTAGTTCTAAGTTAGTGAGGTGTGTACATCTAATCAGCTGATGCTGCAGTGCCATCCATGACTTATTCCTACATACTACATTTGTATGTTCATTGCTTGGGGAACATAAATATTCTTATATATGCAAATGTGCGTCACTCAGCGATTTAATCAATAATCTACGTGTGTAGTCTCAGCGGTGAGTGTGATTGTTGCCTTAGTAATCATTTAATCCTAAAATTTGTTCTAGAAAATGTACATTTTCTTAGAAAATGTCTGCTCGTAGACCAAAAGATTATTTTGGAAAATTTACCATTTGAGTGACTGACATGACTGACTCAGCAGCTATTCGTGATTCCTGTTGTGTGCAGAAATTCAGTAATCAGAGAATTAATGTGTTAATATTAAAACTGCAGATGATTCTCTTTTTTTTTTGGCAATACCATTTTAATTTTAATACTATATAACAGTATTACTTCATACAAGTCCATAGTCCAAGACATTAACCGTCACAACACTAAAATAGTATGCTAATGTCAGAACCACCATACCAATAAGCTGTTGAATATATTGAAACTTATTTGACTGGAAGGCAGCAGGCAGCAACAGCTTCCAATCAAATTAGTTTCAAAATATTCAACAGATTATTTCTTAAATTATTACGGTTAAATATCCATGAACATGCAATAATTAATGCGTTCAAAATTTCAGAATGGGTAAAAATTAGAAAATGTTATGATCAATTATTAATTGATCAGCGGTTAGTATGTAAAATCAATCATCGATCACAAAAATAGTACCAATTCCCACCACTAGGCCATCATTCACAATGACATTTCGTACAGGTTGTTTGATATCAGCGACCTTTAGCTTTTTAACCATTACATAGCCACCTACATGTAGGCCGTTAAAAGTAAAACTTACTTGGGGCCCAGTCAATTTTTCAAGGGCCCAATCTTAAAATTATGCTCCATCTGCATTTAATCATCCAGAAGTCAAACCATTTCCTTACATTAATGTCCATTTGCAGGCCAGGAGAATACCGGTACTATTTTTCAAAATTTGTCGTTGGAATGGCTGACAATATTCAGAATTTTTTATTGTACACTAGATTGTTTGGATTACAATCTTAGATTTTATGAATAATTTAATAGAAATTGTCAAAAAGCTGCTTGACAGATTTCAACCAAATTTGCCCAGAAGGACCCCTATCACACCAATCATGGCCGGTGACAGAACTTTGTGTGCAGAATTTTGCTTGTTAAATTTTTAGGCTTAAAGTCTTGGATTTTATGAAAGATTTACCAGGAATTGTCAAAATACATCTTCTCTTTAACCAATTGGTGGAAGTTATCTAAATCGGGCTGGCAGGATTCTATGGTGATAGGCTCCAGAACATTTCTTTACAAGTTTGATTAGTTGATTTTTAGTGGGAAAATTTACTGGAATTTGTCAAAACACTTTTCCTTTATGTCATTAGCTGCTTAACAGATTTCATCCAAATTTGGCTAGAAGGACCGTGTCAGTGTTCACTCCAGAACAACTATTCAGAATTTTACGTGGTTAATTTTTTATGGGAAATCTTAGATTTTCTGGAACATGTATGGGAAACTGTCAAAATGCATTTCCTTAACTGCTTGGTGGATGTTAACCAAATTTGTACAGTGCTAGCTCGCGAAATTCTACATGTATTCAGAATTTTTATTGGTAGATTTCTTTGGCAGCCATTTTGGATTTTCTGGAACCATTTAATATAATATATACTTGCTTAACTAATCCATTAATATAATATAATCAATGTTCCAATTTCAACAATACTTGGGTGGAACGATCCTACATGTGTCATGGTTGAGGGCAGATTCCACGAAAAATGATACCATTAGCTACCAAAATATGTGATATTGAAAATTTTATTTTAAGTCAAATGCCATTTTTTATTTTAATCAATACACGTTGGTGAATCTAAAAAATGCTAAAATTTACCAAGGACCATAATGATTTCAATTGCTGATTAGCAGAAAAGATACCACATACTTGTATCGAGTCGTGAACACCATATACAGTCAAGAGCCCTCTACTATAACATTGTGGCAAGAAAGTCAGAAATTCACTATCAAATCTTCAATTCAACCAAGTTGGAAAGGATAACAGTAATGCACCTAACCCGGATGAAAATTTAATGTCCAAAATATGGATTCAAAGTCGACTTTACATGGTATTTGAATATGATCAAGCTGATAAAGATTACACGTGGTCTATTTGTGAAGTTAAGAGTCAATTAATTCAATTAAGGAGTTTTGGGCTTTAGCCTATAGGGCATTAATATTTCATACCAAAGCATTTGTACACGTACTTACATGTATCTTCACTGCATATCACGCATTGGGCATTTGAAGTTATGTATTGCTAATGTCATTCTGACAGAATCAAATGACATTAGACTTGGACTGGTGGTTAATTAAGGCAATTCACCCTTTCAGAGTATCCATCGATGATCTGATGTCATAATCAGCCAAGCAGAGTGTAGGATGAGGTCATAATCATTACGTTATAAATGATTCTCTTAGGCCCGTCTTTAACTCTTAATAGTCTGACACATTGTAAGAATTGTATGTCTCTACTATTTAATAAACATGATGTTGAATATTTTGAAACTAATTTGACTTGGTGCTGTTGCTGCCTAGGCAGCAACAGCACCCAGTCAAATTAGTTTCAAAATATTCAAAAAGCTTTCCTGTATAGTTTTCTAGAAATTGATAGTCAGAGCGTTCAGAGATCGATCGATCCCAATACGAGCGAGGTGTGGGTGGAGCTTAGCTAGAGATGGGCGGGGCATAGCTAAAACTGGAAAGAACCATTTCATCCACTTGTTAATGTTAAAATCAAAAATCGACACATGTTGATGGAAAAGTCGTTTTGTTGCATATGCACAGATTATCTTCAAATAACCAGAAAATGAAAGCTGAGAGATTAGTTAAGCAAGTATATATCTTTTTGGTTTCTGTATAATTGATTACTGTTGAATGAAGTTGTATTTGTACAAGCATAATTATTAAGTGCAAAATATAACGTTTAAAAAAGGCAATTTTTTTATCCATAAATGGAGCGATATCACACAATTGGGGAACTGACTCACCAGTTTCTGCTAATGACACTGCAACATAATTTACTTTATTTTAATCACAGTGTATAATTTATAATAGGACTGTTTCTAATGTCATTTTGACGGAAATCAGAAGAAATTAATGTCATTCTTGAAAGAAATTGCTTCCATTACTTATTCTATATATATATCAAATACAGCAAAGATACTGGATCCAGAAAGATAACTATCATGAACTACAAAAAAAACCACCTTAAATTTTAAGCACATAATAACATATTTATATGATTGTTTCTAATGTCATTTTGGCAGAAATCAGATGAAATTAATGTCATTCTTGAGGGAAATTGTTGCCATTACTTATTCTATATCAAATACAAAGCCACAGCCTCCAGACAAAGCCAGAAAGATAAATATCATGAACTGCAACAAATTTATCCTCTTTAAATCACATTATAATATTGTATTTATGACTGTTTCTAATGTCATTTTACAGGACAGAAAATTTAAACCAGAAATTTCCTAAATTATGAACACCTCACTGCTTATTCTGTTCTGTGTCTATAATTCCAGCCACTGTGGGCTCACTCCCTGAAGTCGGGGTAAATATTCCTCTTCTTCTTCTGACATTCCTTTTGCAAGGCACTAATCTTAGTGCTCGTTGTCGGCAATCAAGTATAATATAGTCAAATTTAAACTTAAACAGCAAATAAAGATCAAAGTTAACTAGCGAATGACATTCAGAGATGTGAAGCCACCTTGCTTGATAGAGAATAAAATATGATCCTCTGTCAAGTTTGAGAATCCCCTCTTCCAGACGAGGAGATAACAGGATATATGGAAATAATAATACAGTAGTTCGTGCTCCTAAAACAGGAGGCTGATACAAATATAAGAAGAAATATATGAATACAGGGTGAATCATGTCACTAGTGTGGTATTAGTTGAGTGCAGCTGATATGAATTAAACTTAACAGTTCAGTAACATCTTTTTATTATAATGTTCTAGCATCAACAGTTTGTTAATTCTTGCTTCAAAGTTATCCGAAAAGGTGACAAAAAGGATAAAAAATATAGCTGTATCTGTGCCATCATCTTGTATCTAAGTCAACAAACAACACATTGCATTAGCAATAATGAATACATGTATCCATTTAATAATTTCTAATTTCCATTTCTAATGTTAGCAAAGTTGACGGAAGCATGCTTACATTAGCACCAAGTATTTCAGATTGAAAAAAAAAGAAGATAAACAGCATGCCTGTGTTTCATATATCAATGAAAAGATTAAGACTGTTTTTCAACCCTTAGCACTCTGATGTCAATATTCTATATTTTACTGTGTCAATATCAAAGAAACTGGTGTACATTTTTCAACAATTTTGATGGAAGATGTTGCTGTCTACGACAGCACCATCTCCCACCAAATTTGTTGAAAAATGTACACCAGTCCTTTTAATTTAATTTGAAAATTTTAAATTTTGACACGAGAGTTGTAAGGGTTAAATGTGTAGTGTGTAGCAAATAAGATGCTTTAGCTACATGTATGGTTCGCCATAGCTTTCAGCAGTCGACTATCGTCAACTCGAGTGACTCGGGAGTAGTTTCCGTCCAAAATATAACATTAGCAGCTATGAAATAAGAAAAAATAATAAAAATGTTGAAGTCAGGTGAGTGTCCTTATTACACAGGATAGAGTAGGGCATACTAGTACAAACAGAGAAAAAATGTGCATCTTAACTATTTTAATAATTCTAACTGTGTGCATAATTTTGACTGTTAGGCATGCTACAGGTTTTCGTGGAATCTGCCAGACTTCAACATATCAAACGAAAATTTTATTTGGTAAGTTTTTGGCCATATTGGATTTTCCGAAAATTATCCATGTCTTTAAACACGAATGGTCCAGATTCTAATTGTCCAGGTGGGTGTCACGTGCCTAATGACCTGAATGAGTTGTTTAACATAAAACAGTTGTCAATTTCTGGTAGCCTGAGTAAATTTCTGACTGCACCAGGCTACATGTACTTGGGCAATGTTTATTTTCGTACACAACCAAGAGAAGTTCTCTCCATGAGAGGCAGGTGATTGCGGTGCTTCAATCCCTCAAGAGTCCGTGTAATGCATCTTATGCATGAGGTAGCATCTGCTGTTATTGAACATGACAGAGACTAGGCTTGCGCGATTACGTGATTAAATCGAAAATCGCGATTATGTTTTAAATCGTGATTTTATGTGATTAAAAATTAAATAATCGAATAATCGTGAATATTTTTTTATTACATAAAATATTTAAAAACCTAACTTTCAATTACTTTTTAATGCGATCGCTCATGAAAAATGGCATTTTGCTTAGTGAATCTATGCCCATTTACAGGGCAAGAGAAGAATATTTTTGAAAATGTATTACTGGAATGCCTGGCTCGAGAATTAAGCCAGTCATTCCAGTGATACATTTTCAAAAATAGTCTTCCCTTGCCCTGCAAATGGACTTTTCTAATCACCATTGCAATTTTCGTCATAGACATTATTTTGAGGTTATATCATGGTAATTTGTATTCAAGCTGATTAATCGAGTAATCACGATTATTTTTTAATAATCGATCGCGATCACTCAACGCAATAATCGCACAAGCCTAACATAGACACAAGGCTAAACACTTTCTCTCTTACAGAACAAAAACAAATTATTTATAATGTCATAAATGTAGCGGATATTCTGTTTCAAGAATAATTTTAAACTACCTTGCCTAGAAGCTGTCAAATTTAGTATTAAAATATATCTATATTCGACGAAAGCTCCCCTGTTAAAATTGAGACCATGGCATGGCATGGCAAGGGTTGATTGTGTAATGGATAGCAGCAGATGCTGAAATTAGGCTTGCACGATTATGCAATTTTTAGGTCACCTGGCCTGAAACGCCAAGTGAGCTTATGACGTGGCGACCATCCGTCGTCCGTCAACTTTTCCTTTAAACGACTTCTTCTCAAGAAGCACTGGGCTGATTTCAATTATATTGGGCAGGAAGCATCCTTAGGGCATAGGGATCCAAGTTTGTTCAAACGAAACCAATTGGCCAATTTGGCCGGCGGCCATCTTGGATTTCAGCCGATTTTAGGAAATGTCTTAAAAAATCTCCGAAACCTCTGGGTGGGGGATTGATGCAAAACTCATGAAATATGATCTAGGGCAACAGCTGAACCAAGTTTGTTCAAGGGAACTTGATTGGTCAAATGGTTCGGTAGCCATCTTGGTTGACCTAGTTTTAGCGGAAATGACTTCTCCAGAACCGCTGAACGGATCGGGTCGAAATTTGGCAGATACAATTAAGGACTAAGGGCCATTAAAAAAAACATGGCCACCCTGGGCCAATCAAAATGTAGCGTGTTTGGTGGCAATATTGGATTTTTTTATTTGAATGATTTTGAGGCCGAAATTGGTTTTATATGTGTTTTTAGTATTCTTATCTCAAATTTGTAATTTTCGAAAGGGTCGGACAAACTGTTGGGCAGACTTTTTGGATCATTTTCCTGCCTTAAAGCTCCCATACCAAAGCAATGGGAAACTTAAAATGTCATCTTCTCGAGAACTACTGGGACAATTTCAATTATATTTGGCAGGAAGCATCCTTAGGGCATAGAGATTCAAGTTTGTTCAAACGAAGCGATCGGCTAATTGGGCCGGCGGCCATCTTGAACGATTATTTGGTTTTGTGATTGGCCACGATCATATTAAAAAAAAAATCTCGATTAATCGAATAATTGTGCAAGCCTAGCTGAAATACCAGGAAATCTTGAGATGTCAATAGGTGATCCTTTGTTCCCTGAATTCCCAGAATTACAATTTCAAGGTAGCTATGCTGGTAAGCAGCACATTTTTCAAAAGCGGATTCTACTGGAAAGATCTCTCTCCACACCATGGGTGGACAATGGCAGTCCTAAATGTTGGTGTCAAAATCTAAAACGCAATGGATTTCAGCAGTTCATAGTTTTCAAAATAGTTACTAAATTGCTGGTGCGGCGGCCCAATGGAGGAATCCGGTTTTAGCAAATATTTTTCACCCATCTCTAGCTATGCTCCTCCCACGTGCTGCCCATGCTTGGATCAATTGATCCCTGTACTCTGAATTTAAATTTTTTTTAAACTACAGGTAGCCTGCTGAATATTTAGAAACTAATATAACGGGGTGGTGTTGCTGCCTATGGCATATTTGGCAGCAACAGTGCCCAGTCAAATTAGTTTCAAAGTATTCCACAGAATGTTTATTAAAAAGTAGACATACAGTTCGTGCAACAATGCTTAGTCCATTATCATTTAAGCATTCGTGACGAACTTAGCTACGTCATTCTTGATGTAATTGATTGTGATGTCATCCTACACATCACATGTCACATAGTTGATTATGACATCATTTGATTGATGGATAAACTGGGGATCCTCCATTGAAAAATCTCGATGGCGCGGGTATTGGACAAATTTGGTCTTGTTTGTACTAGGTCTACAGTAAGCAAACTTGCCGTATTGATGTACCTTATATCATTATGCATGTACAATACATCGCAGAAATACCTGTACATGTATCCAAGAGCAAAATAAAACCTACTGTTCAATACTTTGGCATAATCCTTTCACCGATGAATTCCCTATATCTCGGGGGGTGGGGGGGGCGAGATTTTAAGGATTTTTTCTACTAACTCAGACGGGATAGTGCATCATTGATTTTGCTATCCCACAGCAAATTTCACTAGCCCAATGTGTGTACGCTCAAAGCTGATCACTTCTTTAATATTCAACAAAGCATTGAAGGCAGCAGAAAATCTGCTCTGTCAATTTTTGGTGGGTACTGAACGTAATGACATTATAACAGTGTTGTTCGTATTTTCTCTTTTGAGAGCATTACTAATCCATATGGGTTAGTACAGGTGTAGTTTTACTAACCCATATGAAATTCTACTATCCTCGGGTTAACCGGTTCGTGTTAAAATAGAGCCCTGTATCTCATTTTCAAGGCCACCCAATATAGGGAAACTGCTGAATATTTTGAAATTAATTTGACTGGAAGCCATTGCTGCCTTAGGCGGCATCAACAGCTTCCAGTCAAATTAATTAGAAAATAGTCAACAGACATGACAGAATAAGATTTATATCATAAAGAACATACTTTTTTAGGGATTTGTCGGTGAAAAGGTTAATTTGATTGGAAATGACTTCCAATCAAATTAAGTTCGATATATTCAATAAAACATTTCTTGCATTGTTAGCTCAACTTTACGAGGTAAAACGAGCTATTGTGATACAGTGCACGTAGTACGGGGTGGGTGGGTGGCTGGTGTCGGTGTCGTCGTCCATTTTGCGTTTAGCTCTGATGTTTGGTTAATCAAACTTGACCAAAACTTGGGCACATGCTTCCTTATAATGCCCCAGCATCACACAATCAATGACCTTGGGGTAAAAACATCAAAGGTCGTCATGGTCACTGTGACCTTGATTAAAACCTTTTTTTAATTTTATCATTTTCTGTTTAGTTCAACTTTTCAGTTTATGCCTGATGTTTGGTTCATCATACTGGACCCAAATCTGGACACACACCGTATGATGAGACGACATCACACAATGATGTTGGGGTCAAAGGGAATGGTCAAGGTCACTGATATGCATTGCGAGTCTGTCATCCGTCATCCATCGGTCAACTTTTGTTTGAAAGCATTACTCCGCATTAACCATTTGGCGTATTTCAACCTAATTTGTTTCGGAGGACTCTACATGTATTTGGGTAGATTTCAGCATACCAAATTTTTATCAGGCGTTTGTTTTGTGGGAAAATCTTAGATTTTATAAAAAATTTACCGGAAACTGTCAAAACGGTACTCTTCATTAACCGCATGGCGGATTTCAAGTTACTTTGGCTGGAAGGACCATATCGGGCTAGGCTTCAGAACTTGCATAGAGAATTTTGATTCGTCAAAAAATTTTTGTGAAACCCTTAGATTTTATGGAAAATTTACTGTAAATTGTCAAAATACTACTCATTAACCGCTAAGTGGCGGATTTCAACTTTGACTGGAACGACCCAGTGGGGCTAGGCTTCGCAACTTGTATACAGATATTTGATTGGTCATTTTTTTGGAGTGAAAAATTGTCAAAACGCTACTCATCATTAGCCGCTTGACAGGTTTCAACCCTAGTTGGCTGGACAGACCCTATCATGGTAGGCTCCAGAACATCTATTCAGAATTTTAATGGATCAATTTTTCTGGTGGCCATTTTGGATTTTCCAAAAATTCCGGAAACCCTTTAAACACTACTCCTTTAATAGAAATGGCCCGATTTTGACGAAACTTTGCTTGAATAATCCTGTGGTGGCTTTAACAGTTCTAACCAGACTTGATTGGTCAATTTTTCTGGTGGCCAACTTGGATTTTCAGAAAATTTCTGGAAATCAGTTAAAAACCTACTCATTAACCAGTTGGCCGATTAAAAGCAAACTCGGTTTGAAGGACCCTTGAGTTGTTTACTTCACAACCTATTTTGATAGGACCTTTTGTTTTTGCCCACCATCTTGAATTTTCCGGAAACTAGCAAGAAATCGTTTAAATGGGTCTTCATTAACGGCTTGGGCAATTTCAACCAGATTTAGCTGGAAGGATACTGCAGTGTAAGTTTCAGAACTTGTATACAGAATTTTGATTGGTCCATTTTTCCGCCAACCATCTTGAATTTTCTGAAAATTTCTGGAAAAAAGTTAAAAGGCTACTCCTCTTTAACCGCTTGAACGATTTCAAGCACCTCAGCTGGAAGGACCATAAAGTGGTGTTCTTCAGAACCTCATACAGAATTTTGATTGGTCCATTTGTTCGGGGGTTATCTTGAATTTTCTGAAAAATAGTTGAAAATAATTTAAAACAATATATGAACTCGTCTTTAATTACTTTTGCGAGTTAAACCAGACTTGGCTGGAATGACCCTAATGCGGTGGTCTACAGGACTTGTATACAGAATTTAATAGGCACTTTATTTTCTTTGGGTTGCCATCTTGGATTTTCCGAAAAATTGGAATTCGTTTAACACGCTACTCATTAACTGTTCAGGCAATTCCAACCAAATTTGGTTGGAAGGATCCTATAGTGGAAATTCTATTCAGAATTTTGAATGGTCAATGTTTTGCCAGCCATCTTTGATTTTCAGAAACTTTTCCGAAACGTTTTAAAAACTGTAATCCTCAATCAAACAATTCAACTTCAACAAAACTTGGGTGGAATGATCCTATGATGGTAGGCTTCCACATATCAAATGAGAATCTTGAATGGCCATTTTTTTGGGGTGGTCATCCTGTTTGGGGGTCATCTTGGATTTTCAAAAGTTTTCGCTCGTGTATTTAAAGTACATGTCCACAATACTACAGTCACCTGTGACTCGGAGGTAGCATGACCAACTCATAAACCGAGGTTGTTATTACACCACAAAAACATCTTGACCATTCAATCACTACTTGCTAAATCAATAATCTGCATTTAGCTACCAGAATAAGATTTTTATGCTCGCTTACATACCCCTTATGCCTATTCCATCATCATGCATACCCTTAACCAGGCTACTTGTAGGGATCACCCCCAGCATAAGCCCTGATAGAGACTGGCACCAGTCTGTACTCACTCCTAAGTGATGCCTGTCACTAAGCATGCCGTGCATGCGCAATAGATCCCAACTAGGAAACAGATTCACTTTTCAAATATTCTGCAAGCAGAACAGTTGACCCGCTATCCAGCTTAAGTCTTTATAGCTTTGCGCTGAAGTTCAGCTACATATTTAAGAGTTACTGATACAGGAATCATGCCTACAATGAAATCTATTCTGCCTAAGTTATGTTTAATGTATACTTAGTGGTGTTTTTGAGGTTTTTAACTCTGGTTTATGAGTTACCGGTTTTCATGTCAGTACCCCTGTTTTCGAGGTATATAAACCAATGCCTAATGTACTATCATGATCAATACATCCTTTAAAACCCCTTATTACTCACTTATTTAATTTTCAGTTTAGTGCCTTCATGAAAAATATTCAAACGAAACTTTGTGAAATCCTTTGGTCTTTCAGTGAGATTTCAAATCTGTTTTTTCCCGCCTTTTGAATAGAGACTGTATTCTTTATCTGATCTTCTATCTAGAGAAATCTTATTAGTTTTCTTGGAGCTGTTGCTTCATTCTCCTATTTATTTTTATTTTAGGAGTCAGTATTATCATCTGAGAGAGTGAAGTGTGCTTCCACCAAGTGCGATCGTCAACATGCAAAAGATTTTGGGGGTCACGTCTGTTTAAAGTGTACCTCTTGTACTCCGCAAAAAATGTGTGGGATATGCAAGGGCTGGCCTTTGGTTATTTCGAAAGCTTTTTTCAAAGATTTTACGACCAAGCCCGTTTTGCATTCCGATCGCTCCCCCTCTGTTGCTGACAAATCTAAGTCAGTCTCATTTGCGAGTTCCACTGTTTCGTCTGCGCCAGCAACGGAGGGTGGATCTTCCTCATCGAATTCTGATGCCGCTATGGAATTATTTGCTCGGTTCAAGTCCTTTGCAAATGTGCTTACAAAATCTCTTGATGAGCGAATATCCTCTGCCATTCGTGCTTCTAAAAAGGATTCGTCTGAATCAGACGACAGTCATAAGTCTTGCAGGCGTACTCGCAAATGGGGCAAACCACCGTCCCTCACGACTAGGCAGGAATTGCGTTCCCCGAAGTCTAAGCCTAATGATTCTAAGAAAAAGTCCGTTAAAACGACTTCCGGTAAGTCTCAGACTAAAGACCACATAAGCCTTGAGGTGGAGGGGGGGGGGGTGGGTGGTGGCATTACCGTCATGCAGTGGCGTCGGTGACGGAAGTTACCGATCATTCATCCCATGCAAAGGTTCATTTTTCTGTTATTCCGATTGCTAGTAAGGTTAAGTGATCTCCGATCTCGATGTCCACTCCCGTTATAGGTCCTGGCTTCTCCGGGCAAGCGGGTTCTAAATCCGGTATTGGTGCTGGTTCGACCGGGTGTCCGGATATGAGCTCTGTGATTGTTTCTGGCTTGGCTGGACATCCAGGGTCTCATGATCATATGACTTTTTCGTCTTCTGTTTCCAGTAACGGCTCATCTGTTTCCGGTTTAGGAGGTGCTTTTCCGGGTCTGCTAGATCCGGTCAAGCATCTGTCTGCCATTTCCGATTCCGGTTTTTCCGCTTCTGTTTCCGGTAGTAGTGTATCTGCTTCCGGTCTGAGAGGTGCTTTTCCGGGTCTGTTGGATCCGGCTAAATATCCGACTTCCATTTCCGGTTTGATAGTTTCCGCTTCCGGCAGTAGTGCTTCCGCTTCCGGTTTGAGAGGTGCTTTTCCGGGTCAGTTAGATCCAGCTAAACATCCTACTTCCATTTCCGGTTTATCAGAATCTACTGGTTCTCCTTCCGGGAGTTGTTATCGCGCATCTGGTTATGAGTTGCCTGATCGTTCAGATTTTTCTTCTAATAGGTTGCTTTTCTCGAATGCGCCTTTGGTTTCTCAGGGTTTGATTTTGGATAATTATAATAATTTTGTTAGTTCTGATTCAAATCATTTTCGCGTTCTTCCATATCAGGTTTTAGCTAGTAGTTAAGATTTTGATCATTCTTCGTCTCTCTCTCTCAGTCTATTTCCGTGGTCTCTTCTCCTTCTTTTCGTGATGTGTTGTCTCACGCTCCTTTATCTTTTTCTGGTCCTTCTCCTCATTCTTCCTCGTCAGTTAAGGGAGATAGTTTTCTTCCTTCCTCTTCTTCGCTTTCTGCTGTCTGCTAGAGATTTTTCCTCTAGTCATATTTCCAAACCTTCCTCTCTTTTTCAGTCTTCGGCTATCCCTCCTCCTCCAGGTTTTTCTCACCTTCTGTACATCCTAATCTTGTTTCTTCGAACCATGTCTTCTTTTCCTCCTCTGTTCCTTCTAATTGTTCTCTTCCTCCTCTCTCGTCCTCTTCTTCATCTTTTGATCATCTAGATCCTATTGTGTCTGTCTTTCTTTCTCCAGAACTAGAGTTTCAAATTGTTGATTCCGGTTTAGACTTCTCTTTGTTTTCTGTAATCCGTGATTACTCGCTCAATCGTTCTTTTTTTTAGCTAGGTTTTCTATTCTTTCTAGATTTTTTACTAGTGGTTTAGATCCATATTCTTTATCCTCTAGTCATAGACTTGATGTTGATTTCATTCCTTCTGATCGGGTTTCCTCGGTTTCAGAACCTTTGTCTGTCTCTGCTCCTCTTTATTCTAGAGATTTAGGTTCTCCTTCCTCCTCAAGGAATTATGATTCCTTAGCCTCTGGATTCTGAGCTTTGCCCTCCTCCTTCTCCCATACATTCTTCTGCTAATCCTATTCCTAGATCGATCAGGGCCAGGGATCTGAGGAGGTTTTACCCGATCAGGGCCTCTGCAGATGATTGGTCCTTGACTCATCAATGGATAGCTTCTTGTCTGTCTCTCCCTCTTCAAGATGAATTTTTGATTGACCCGCCTTCTTTTGGGTCTGCTCTTTCTTCAGCTGATCCTCCTTCTTCTCCTCGCGTTCTTCCAGTCGATAACTTGGCATGTTAGGTTTTTATGTGAATGAGGTCCATTCGAAGGAATTTACTCTGACTCCTAAGGTAGATTCTCCAGCTCAGATTCTTAAGGATGATTTTCTTAGAGTGGCCTCTGCTCAGTCTTAATGGTCCTACTTGGGCGGTTCCTTCATCAAATTTGAAAGATTCTGCAAAGGTTGAGTCTTCTTCAGACCTTTTTAGATGGGAATCTGTATGTATGGCACAGATTACATCCGCTAATTTTTTAGCTCTTCTTTCGGAAGCTATTCTTAAGGCTCAGGAGAGAGGTGATCAGGTCCCTCCTGAGGTTTTTCGTTCTCTGGCCGACGTTTCTAGAAGCTCTGAACTCGGTTTGTAGATCGTTAGGCTTCATTACCTCTAAGAGAGGAACTAGAAAGCTATCCGTAGTTAATATTTCGAATAGTCTTAGGAGTAATCTTATTTCGGCTCCTCCCTTTGGCCAGGATGCGTTTTGTCAAGCTTCTAATATTCTTCGGGTTGAATCTGACCATCTTAGATCCGCTAGGAATCTTCGAGATCAGATTTCTGTTTTGAAGCCTTCTGCAAAGAGAGACTCTTCCTCTGTTAAGAGCCCTAATTCCTCCCCCAAGAAGAAGAGTCTCAGGCCTGATGAGTTTGGCGCTTATCCTTCTGGGATAATTACCCAACTCCAACCGTTCTTCTGGTTCTCAAGCCCGATCCACGGAGAAGGATCGATTTGACTCCATTTCTTCACATCGCCCTAGATCCCAAGTTCGGCATGGCCCTCCTCAGGCGAGAAGGGACCAGTCTTATTCCCGTGGATCTAGTTCTAGAGGTCATCCCTTTAGAGGTTACCAGAGTAAAAGAGTTTGAAGGTATGGCCTTGGCCCGGTTAGGCCTATCCCTTCCTCTTTACCCAGTTTCATCGGTGCAATCCCTTTTTCCCAGCGTGCCAGTAGGAGGGCACCTGTCTCTGTTCTGGGAGACTTGCCAGACCCTCGTTCAGAACTCCTGGCTTATAGATCAACTCCGCTGGGGTTATGCACCTTCCTGGATATCTCATCCTCCTCTTTCCCTCCTTCCAAAGTGGACTCCGTCCGGTTCCTTCCAACCCGGAGAAGCTGAGGGCCTTAGAGGACGAATTGGAGTCGATGATTTTAAAGAAGGCCATAGAAGAGGTTCCCTTATGGAGAGTAGACCCGCGCTACTACTCAACTCTTTTCCTTGTCCCCAAGAAGATGGGTGGATGGCGTCCGATCATCAATCTGAAAAGGTTAAACATTCTTATCTTAACTCCAAAGTTCAAGATGGAGACCATCTCTCAGATTATCGCCAGTCTGAGTCCAGGCATGTGGACCTCTTCCATGGACCTAAAAGACGCCTACTTCCATGTTCTCATCCACCCTTCGTTCCAAAAATTCATGCGATTCACTTTCAAATGTCGGGTATGGCAGTTTCGAGCCATGCCCTTCGGCCTGACCATGGCCCCTTTCTTCACTCGTCTAGTGTCAGCCATGGCAGGAATCTTACACCATCATTCTATCCACCTTCACGTTTATATAGACGATTTGGTTAGTAAAAGCAGAGTCTTCCTCAATTCTATCAGGAATAATTCCAGATGTCTGTAGTCTGGCATGCAGCCTAGGTTGGATCTTAAATCTCGAAAAGTCAAGCTTAGTTCCCTCGCAGCTTTTCACCCACCTAGGCGTGTCTTTCGCTCTGGCTCTGGGTCTAGTTTTTCTTTCAGACCTAAGAGGAGACGCCATCTTAGAAGCGATGGAAATTCTGTCTTCCTCTTCCATGGTCAGTGCCAATTTCTTTCTCAGAGTGATAGGCTTGATGGTCAGCGTCGAGAGTATCATTCCTTGGGCGGCGCTGATGAGAAGACATTTCCAGATGTACCTCATGTCCCTTTGGAAACAGTCGGTTCACTCCATTTACCATCAGATTCCATTCAGAGAACACCTTATTCCCCATCTAGATTTTTGGAAGGATCGTTCTCTGCTTCTGTTGGGTGTCCCTCTGGTCAAGTCCTCTCCACAGGCGATTATCTTCACAGATGCTTCCTAAGAGGGATGGGGAGCGGTCTGGGATTCCCTATCTGTTTCCGGCCTTTGGTCCTTGGAGGAGTCGTCAGCCCACATCAACATTCTGGGGTTCTGGGGTGTCAAGAAGGCTCTCCTTTCATGGCCAGATCGAGTGAAAGGCCTCAAAGTCTCGATTCAATCGGACAATCCAACAGTGGTCTCTTATATCAACAGACAGCGGGGTACGAGGTCATCCCTCCTTTGTCTGGAAGTATGGAACCTCCTCTTGTGGTGGCGCAAGAATCAGATCTTTCTAGTCTCCTCTCATGTCCCAGGCAATCTGAATTTTCTTGCGGACCAACTGTCTCATCCCAACAAGTTCACCCACACAGAGTGCCAGTTAAAGAGGTTGGTTGCCAGAGCAATCTTCAAGCTCATGGATCATACCCATGTAGATCTTATTGCGACCTGTCTGAATGTCCAGATCTTCATGTCTCCTTTTCCGGACAATCAGGCGTTGGCTGTGGACGCCCTGTCTCAATCCTGGACAGGAATGTTCGCTTATGCGTTTCCTCCAACAATTCTGATTCCTATGGTCTTGAGTACGGTCAGGGACCAGATCTGCGAAGTTCTGATAGCTCCCTTTTGGCCAAAGCGGATTTGGTTTGTAGATCTCCTCGATCTCCTGGTGGACCTCCCTCGTCTTCTTCCAACCTCCCCAGACCTTCTGTCTCAAGTAAGGGGCACATGTCTTCATCCAAACCCAAGAATCTTCAGTCTGTGTATTTGGAGAATATCGAGTGTTCGGTCCCTGAGGTTAAATTTTCTGCAAGATCTCAGGAGATTATTGATTCTGCCAGGAGGGAGTCGACCTGCAGAGTTTACAAGGGTCGACTTAAAATTTTTGGGGAATGCTGTGCAGACCATGGTTTCTTGCCCGACTCTTTGACTCCTTAAAGTTGTCTGCTAACACTTTCAGAAGTTATAGATTTTCTTTGGCATCTTCGCTTCTGTGCCTGTTGAATGCTGATGTTAAAGATACAAAGATTCTTAATGGTTTCATTAGAGGTTTAGGCAATATTCGTCCTCCAATAGCTAAACCTTTGCCTTCCTGGAATCTGGCTCTGGTTCTTCAGGTTTTGGTAGGACATCATTTTGAACTTATCTCTTCTATTAGCTTGAAACTTTTAACTTTTAAGACTGTTTTTCTGGTTGCGTCTGCTTCTGCTAGAAGACGATCCGAAATTCATGCCTTTTCCGCCGAGGACAGGTTTCTCGAATCTGGGAACGGTTTAGTATTATATCCTAGAAGGGATTTTTTTATTGAAAACTCAATCTAACCGTTACCCAGCTAAGCCGATTATTTTAAAATCTTTAACTTCCTTTTCGCCGTCTGACAGATCTTGGTGTCCTGTCAGAGCTTTAAAAGTTTACAAGCGTTGTACTGATTTTAAGAGATCCGATCCGTCCCATTTCTGGGTTCCATATGCGGAGGAGGTAGCCAGACCAGTCTCTAAGGCCACTATTGCCAGATGGTTTTGTGAGACCATCCGTCTTTATGAGATTGCTTCTCGTGATCAAATTAATCTTTCTCACATTAAAGCTCATGATGTTAGAGGGATGGCTACCTCTTTCGCTCTTTTTGCTGGCTCTTTAGATGAATTAATGCAAGTCGCAGGATGGAAATCCGAGTACTTTTACTTCCTTTTATTTAAAAAATCAGTGTGCAGCGGCATCCTTTTTTAGAAATATCATGATTTTAACTAAAGAGGCTGAAGACCATTTACCAAGCACATCCCACCATTTTCGTTAAGACTGCGTCTGCGTGAAATGGTGAGAGGCTTTCTTCGGTTTTTATTTATTTCTTTAAGTTTAAAGTTTTCCTTGTTTGATAATCACTGTGTGATTGATTAAGATGCACCATTATGTTTTGTTATTAACATTTGGTTATGTTTTGTTTGATTTTTATCCTTGCTTTTGGATTCTCAAATCTTCACCCACCAAGTGTTTACAGTGGGGCACGGACCAAACCTACGGGTTTAGTAAGTAGTGATTGAACGGTCAAGATGTTTTTTTGGTGTAATAACACCCACCAACAGATCCCCCTTTAGTGGGTTGGTCTGTAGTTTTATTAACCACTAAAAACACTTAGTGTTCAATCACTATGACCCGGTCTCAGCCACCCCGCAGGGGAATGATTTGAGAATCTATTCACGATATATGGCACTTAAATTTAGAAAAGTGAATGTGTTTTCTAGTTGGGATCTATTGCGCATGCGCGGGCATGCTTAGTGACAGGCGTCACCTAGGAGTGAGTACAGACTGGTGCCAGTCTGCTTATGCTGTGGGTGATCCCTACCAGTAGCCTGGTTAAGGGTATGCATGATGATGGAATAGGCATAAGGGGTTATGTAAGCGAGCATAAAAATCTATTCTGGTAGCTAAATGCAGATTATTGATTTAGCAAGTAGTGATTGAACGGTAAGTATGTTTTTATAGTGGTTAATAAAACTACAGACCAACCCACTTAAAGGGGGTCTGTTGGGGGGTCTCGAGTTCAAATTCTACCTCTTTCTGATGAGCCCGAAATGGTAAAACTCAGTGGTCATGTAGTCAATGGTGGATGAGTCTGGTATTGTGTACATAATCATAATGCATTGATTCTTATATTGTCTGCAAAGTCCCTTGAATTTTCATTCTGTTTCATTTCTTCTGTTTCATATCTTCTGTAATTTTCATTCTGTTTCATATCTTGCAGCATTGACAAGGTGGCAAAGATCAATTCACCTGTGCTCGTCATTCACGGAACAGAGGATGAGGTGATCGACTTCTCTCATGGTCGCACCATCTACGACAAATGCCAGCGCGTCGTCGAGCCGCTCTGGGTGGAGGGTGCCGGGCACAATGACGTTGAACTGTATGGGGTATATTTGGAGCGACTTAAGCATTTTGTGAATGTTGAGTTGTCCATTAATTGACCCCTCCAATGCGGTTGTAGTTAGGATTGTATAGAAGCATTCTTGTACATTCATGTATTTATTTTTCGTCTCTCCGTATACGTGCTGCATACAGATTGAAGACAAGAACAGAGTCTCGATCTCCATATTTTTGCTCTGACTACACAGCAAGAAATTGTTTGTATGTAATATTAAATTTATATTAAATATATCAAGGTATATCTGGATATATTATATACATGTACCTGTATAAGCTATTAGTTTGGATAAGCTTTACCCGCAAGGCTGCCAGTCCAGGTTGCTCACTTGGGTCATATAAAATGATTGTCTACATGCTGGGAGGGTACACTATCTTTCAAATATTTCCTCAATTATATCATTATATATATCACAGAGGTAGGTTTACAGTAAAACTTAATCTACTCTCTCTCTCTCTCTCTCCCTCTCCTAGGCTTGTACGATTATTACTTTGAGTGGTCACAATCGATTATTTAAGAATAATCGAGCTTACTCGTTTAATCAGCTTGGGTATAGATTACCAAGACATAAAAACAAAAGCATACCAATGACGAAAGCTGTAATGGTATTTAGAAAAGTCCATTTGCAGACCAGAAGATTTTTTTGAAAATGTATTACTCGAATGACTGGTTTGATTCACGGAGCAAAATGACAATTTTCGTGCCTGCTCTCATTAAAAGTAAGTAAAATTTTGGAATCGAAATATTTTAATCAGTAGAAGTTATTCGATTATATAATTTTTAATCATATAAATTCATGATTTAAAAAATAATGGCGATTTTTTTTAATTTAATCGTTCAAGTCTACTCTTGCCTTCTTTCGGTAGCAGATATTGTATCTAGACCTCATTAACCCGTAGCACACTGATGTCTATATTCTATTTTTTACCGTGTCAATAGCATAGAAACTAGTGTACAGTTTTCAACAATTTTAGTGGAAGATGTTGCTGTCTACGACAGCACGATCTTCAACCAAATTTGTTGAAAAATAAACACCAGTTCATATCTTACTTTAATTTGAAAATTTAAATTTTTGACATAGGGTGGTAAGAGTTAATCAACATAGCCAATAGATCAATAACCAATAAGTTACCGATTTCCTTGATCAAATTTAGCTTTTTGTTTCATCGTATTAACCCTTTTACCCTCACATGCCAGAAGTGACAGATTCTATATGATTTACATGTAAAATATTTTAAAACCAATTTAACCGGGAGCTGTTTCTGCAGTGGTGATTCTAGGCATTTTTTCAAACGGGATAAATACTGAAAAATGTTCCCCGTTATATGGTACGATCTTCTACACATGTAAGACTCTTTCAAAAAAGATTTAAAATTAGGTGCCCTGAAAATCCATCTCATGCATTCTGACTAATACAATTTTGGGGAACTAAGTTGGACAATAAATATTTCCCCAATTTATTTCCACAGTATTTCATTAGGTGGCCGTCTACCTCGGGTATATACACCACTGTGTTGCCACTTATGGCAGCAACAGGTTCCAGTCAAATCAGTTTCAAATGTATTCAATAACTTTCCTGTATAGCTGTCCTGAAATTGATATTCTGGAATTTTCATGGGGAACCAGC
This sequence comes from Chaetoderma sp. LZ-2023a, assembly GCA_034401795.1. Taxonomy (NCBI): domain Eukaryota; kingdom Metazoa; phylum Mollusca; class Caudofoveata; order Chaetodermatida; family Chaetodermatidae; genus Chaetoderma; species Chaetoderma sp. LZ-2023a. Next base: position 128,285,971 of record CM067360.1, read on the forward strand.
TACTGGAGCTACTGGAAGAATCCAGTATTAGCTATGTCCCACCCATCTTTAACTAAGCTCCATCCACGCTTCATCCGTGTTGGGATAGATCAATCCCTGAACTCCCTGGCTATCAATTTCCAGAAAACTATACAGGTAAGATGTTGAATAGCTTGAAACTAATTTAACTGTGTGCTGTTGCTGCCCAGTCAAATTAGTTTCAAAATATTCAACAGCACATTTATTGACCCTGGCAGGCCGGTCAGAAATGGCCAATGCAATGGTCCTGAGAAATGCCCATTTGCAGGCCAAGAGAAGACTATTTTTGAAAATTTACCACTAGAATGACGGGCTCAGGTATTGACCCAGTCATATCAGTAGTAAATTTTGAAAAATAATCTTCTTCAACTGCAAATAGACATTCTTGACAAATCTGGACCATTAAAGGGTTAAATTCTAGACATTCAGTTCGTACAATAACATAAAAGTCCATCATCAGGTAAACGATCATGACAAACTTAACTACAGTATGTCATTCATAATGTAGGTGATTATGATATCTTCCTACACATCACATAGTTGATTATGACGTCATGTGATTGATGGATAAACTAGACTCCCCCATTAATGCCTTCTAATAAAACTGATTGTTAATTATGTAAAATCACTTCTGCTTCAATATTTTGAAAGTACAAGTAATTTAACTGTATTCGATCGGTTTCGTTAAAATTGAGATCATTGGATCTCACCATTGATAGGGTTAATCCAGTCTGATTCTTAAACTTGCTTGTTGGATACAGATTGGATCAATTTGAATATGATTTGTTGGCGACTATCTTAAATTCTTGTATTGTGTGCCAAACTCTACATGTAATTACCCTCACCCTGTAAGTTCTGCGTGTCTTTGTGTGTGTATGCGTGTTTGCACATTTGTGTTTCTGTATCTGTATCTCAAAATCTACTTATTGTTAACACAACAAAGAAGTTTACCATGAAAGAGGATGTTTGGATGTTTCCCTGATCCGCATAGAAAACCAGAATCCGGATCAGATCCATTACATGTGTCTCGGAAACGACTTGTCTGATATAGCTCAAAGTTGAACACTAATGATGAAATTTGGTCAAGAAAATCTTAATATTTGTTTATTGAATGCCCAAATGCTGGCCAAGAAAAGACTATTTTTGGAAATTTACCACTGGAATGACTGGCTCGGTTATCGAGCCAGTCATTCCAGTGATTAATTTCCAAAAATAGTCTTCGCTTGACCTGCAAACGGACATTCCTTAAGGCCACTGCAGCAGCGTGTTTTGGCCGGCTTGACGATTAAACGGTTAATATAAGAAAGATGTGTGACCAATCTGGAGAAACGTAAAAATCGGGAAAATATGGAAAAATTTGAAATGCAACTAAAACATGCGGGCGAGGCTCTTGTTCTGATTCAACATTGGCAGACCAAAGGAAGATTATTTTCGAAAGTTTACCAGTGGAATGACTGCACTGAAATTACTGGTTCAGCTAGCTATGACTATCGAGTCAGTTTTTCCAGTGTTAAATTTCCACAAATTATCTCTTGCAGACCAAGAAAAGATTTTTTTTTAATTTACCACTGGAATCACACAATGGCACAAATATTGAGCCAGTCATTCCAGTGGTAAATTTTTAAAAATAGGCGATCTTAAGCTGGTGTGCAAATGGGAATTTATTCTTTGTATGGCTTGTCCAGATGGTTTAGATTATGGTAATTTCTAGGGATCACCCATCTTTATCTGAAATCTAAGCAGACTTGTTGTAGAGGTGTCTAAATAGAGAGCAATTAGATCCTGCATGTAGATTCATGATTTAACCATTTAACACTAAAATTTGTTCAAGAAAATTCTAATTTTCTCATAGAAAATGTTCATTTGCAGACCAAGAGAAGACTGTTTTTGAAAATTTACCACTGGAGTCACTGGCTCGGTTATCGAGCCAGTCATTCCAGTGGTAAATTTTCAAAAATAGTCTTCTCTTGGTCCGCAAATGGACATTTCTCAAGACCGCTGCAGAAGCAGGTTTTGGCCGAAATGAGTGTTAACAGGTTAAGAGATAGAGATCTTAAGCCTTTAAAGCTCGTACTTGTTTAAGAAAATAATCTCCATTTGCAGACCCAGAGATTATTTTTGCAAATTTATCACTAGAGTGACTAGGTCCATTTTCAAGCCACTCATTCTCATAGTAAATTTTCAAAAATAGTCTTCTCTTGGTCTGCAAATGGAGGATTTTCTGACGACTACTGCAGAAGCGATGTTTGTTCAGGTTAAGTGTTAAAGGGTTAACATGTAAGACATCTGGTATGGGGTGTGAGTATAATCATGATGCTTCAGTTAACTTCTAGCAGAGAGATCTTACAAACTTTTAACCCTCTCACTGACACATCCCGGAAAAAGTATATATTCCTTACAATATAAAACTTATTGTTTTAATATTTTGAAATTAATTTGACTGGAAGCCGGTCATGTTGAGTTGAAACTATACAACATTTTTCCTTTACGGTTGTCTTGAAAATGAGATATGGGAAATTAATCGTTGAAAGGGTTAAGTATTAAACACACCCTCCTGGCATACTGAGTGTCTTGGAAGAGAGTAGCTGGTGGTTCATTATGGCAGGTGGTCATATGACCGCACATCTTAATGAAGAATATTAATTTGGTGTCTGTTAGCATATTACCTAGCTAAAGAGTTGTATTAATTGACCAGAGATCTGGTTTTGTGACTACCTATAAACAGGGGTGGGTTTATGTAGGGCGGGGTCTGTGTAGACAGTTCAGACTGTTATTTCAACCCTTAAATGAACCCTGAAGAAGCAGTGTTTCGCTGTCAAGAAAAGCATCCAAGTAAGCTGTTGACTATTTTGAAACTAATTTGACTGGGAGCTGTTGCTGCCTACGGCAGCAACAGCTCCCAGTCAAATTAGCTTCAAAATATTCAACAAAAGAGGTCTTGTTAAGAGGTCTTGCTTTGTAAATTATTGTTTGTATTTGGCTTTTTGTGTTCAAAGAGTTAATTCTAGTGGAAATTAACTAATTTGATTCTTATCCAGTTGGTTTTAGCCCTGTACCCCTCTAGCTGGTGAGAAACAGCTTTTTCAGTAGTCTTCAGAAATGTCCATTTGCAGACTAAGCATCCCAAGAAAACTTTTTATTTACAATTTTTCGCTGAGATGACTGACTCGATAAGCGAGCCAGTTATTCCAGTGATAAATTTTCAACAAATAATCTGTAAATAGTAATTTTCTATGAGAAAATTGAATTTTGTTGAAGAAATTTGAGTTTTAAAATTTGTTAATGATTTGTTGGTGCAGTGATTCGAGGAAATCCTGGTGCTGTATATTATGGAAACAATGTTGCTGAAAACTGTTGCTGCCCTTAATAGCTACATTGGTTTCAAAATGAAAATAAGTTATGTGTATCATACGGAAATGGAAGGAGTTTGCAATTAGGGGTTTCGATGGTCCAGGGGTTAATTACATTAGAGGTGAAATAGGTGAGACTGCAGGATGGATATCAGGGTGATGCCATTCAGTTTCTCAATAGATCTAAGACTTACTCAAAGTGAAAGTCAATTCTGCTTTCCATGATAAAGTTTGAACCTTTAATTAACACTCGATTCCTCAAATTTATTCAAGAAATTTTCTCAGAAGTAAATTATTTTTGGAAATTTATTATTGTAATGACTGGGTGTGTTAATATCGAACCAGTCATACCAGTGGTAAATTGTCAAAAATAGTCTTCCATTGGTCTGTAAATGGACGTTTCTCAAGACAATTGTTGAAGTCATATTTGGTCCGCTTGAATGTTAAGTGTGTTACCCTAACACTCATATCAGCCAAAAAACGGCTTCAGCAGTGGTCTTGAGAAATGTCCATTTGGAGACCAAGAGAAGACTATTTTTGGAAGTTTACCACTGGAATGACTGGCTCGGTTATCGAGCCAGTCATTCCAGTGGTAAATTTTCAAAAATAGGCTTCTCTTTCATCTTCAAATGGACAATTCGATGAGAAAATTGAAATTTTCATGAACAAATTTCAGTGTTAAATATTTAATGACTGATGTTCAATATACAGTAATATTGAATGACTCTATTTTATCACAAGGCCAACGCAGAAGCTGTTTTTGGCCACCTCAAAAAAACATCCTGTTGAATATTTTGAAACGGCTACTAGATGTCCTGACCATGGCCAGCCCATTGGGGGCAGTAGATTCTAATCAAATTAAATTCAAAATATTTTAGTTCTGCGCTGAATGTTCAGTATTAGTGTCATAAAATTAAGGTTATGTGGCTTCATTTGTCAATGTCATAGGTATTGGAACAGAGCGGGGACAGTGGGGGGGGTCTCTCCCCCCCCCACCCCACTTTTTACTCTCATAGTGTATCCCCATAGCACCCCCCTAGATTTCATCCCCACCGATACTTCAGCCCCCCCCCCCCTCGCACCGGGTCCAGGTACACTCCTACACCCCTGAATATGTTGTTAACCCTTAACCCACATAAAAGCGGCTTCTGTAGTGGGCTTGAGAAATATTCATTTGCAGACCAAGAGAAGACTATTTTTGAAAATTTACCACGAATGACTGACTTGATAACCAAGCCGGTCATTCCAGTGGTAAATTTTCAAAAATAGTCTCGGTTTGCAAATGAACATGAAAAAATTGAAAATTTCTTGAAGAAATTTGAAGGATTAAGAGAAGGGAGTTGTTCAGGAGAAAAAATGATTGTTGTTTTTATCCTAGCTAAGAAATGGGAATAAGGTATTGCATTAGGATCTGTCTGCCTGCCTGTATGGTCAGAGCTGTATTTTAAAAACTCATGAGCCAATTTTAACTCGACAATGTTTATTACCATAAACTACATGTAGGATTCCCAGATTTGGCCATTATCCATATTTTAAAAGTAGATTGGATCAAAATTATGCATCTATGAATATCTCATGCATACTAAACAACGTAACCCATTTCTTTCTGAAACCAAAGATTTGATTCTATCCCCGTGACCATTTAACCATTGAAATTCCAGTGTCTTCAATTTAAGATAACTATACCGGAAAGCGTGAATCTTTTGAAACTAAGCTGGAAGTATTATAGGGTTAGTCATATGAATACAAATGTTGATTTGAAGAGTTGTTGCTCTCTAATGCTTGGCGCACACGACCAGTTTTTTAACACAATGCGGACAAACGCACCCCTTGGAAATTTTCTAAGCGCAATGAATATCAAACCATTTTGATTTTAAGAGGACGACCGCAGCTGCATCGTCATGAAACAGTATGAAACGGACCGTGTGCGGCAGGCTTCATTTGCGTTTCTCCGTTTTGACTACCTGATTTTTATATATTTGTTATCCGGATCCGTCACGGACGATTAGTAAAATATAATAAACGCAGGCCTGACAGATCGATAGCAGGACAAGAATACGTCTTGTGTTTTCTAACGTAAACATATCCGTTTAAAAAGGGTCCCCTGCGCTTGGAATTAGAAATGAATAAGAAAAACAGGATTCAAATATAGTATCGTTTAAGACTAACTTAGTTTATTTTGACGCGCTTTCACACATAAATGTTCTAAATCAGGTGAAAGCTGGTTAAAATACACTACCTTTGAATCCTGTTTTTTCTTATTCATCTGTCATGTTCAACAGGCTTTAGGCCCATTCACCGACAAATCCTAGACAGCCTATTTTCTTTGCGATATAAAACTTAACGGGTTGGAAATTTTGAAATAAACTTCACTGGAAGCCTGTTCAAATTAATTTCAAAATATTCAACAGAATAATTAGTACACCGTGTTTAGAATTGTACTAACATGTTTCTATTTTTATTTTGGTAACATGTTAATTTATTTAATTAACCCTTTAATGGTCGAATTTGGTCAAGAAAATTTTAATATTTTCTTATTGTATGTCCATTTACAGGCCAAGAGAATACACCTTATGAAAATTTATCACTGGAATGACTGGCTCGGTTATCGAGCCAGTCATTCCAGTGGTAAATTTTCAAAAATTGTATTTATTTGACCTGCAAATGGACATTCCACAGACCATAGTAGAGGCCGGTTTTGGCCGGTATGAACAGTAAAGGGTTAACACTCAAGCCAGCCAAAATGGCTTCTGTAGTTGTCTCGAGAAATGTTCATTTGCAGACGATGAGAAGACTATATTTGAAAATTTACAACTGGAATAATTGGCTCGATAAATGAGCCAGTCATTTCAGTGGCATATATTCAAAAATAATCTCTTGGTCTGCAAATGAACATTTTCGATAAGAAAATTGGAATTTTCTTGAATAAATGTGAGGGTTAAAAGCCGGTTTCCTATATGGTTGCCTTGAAAATGAGATATGGGGGAATTCATCAGTGAATGGGTTAACGCGTCCCAGACTATGGTGTATTTATGCATGTGGAACAGAGACAAGAATCATAACAGCGATTTAGTACCAAGATATTGATTGATAATTAATTATTCATAGAAACAAATCATGTTTATACTATATTATCTAGATTCTAGATGTAGCAAATACAGGGTATTTGCATTCTGAGATATTGATCCATTTCCTTCTCGCGTGTACCAGCGAATTACATGTGGTAACGTACATGTAATGATGTACGCCGAATATGCGGTGAGGGACTGCAGAGAGAGCTACTGCGGGATGCTTGCTCAGAAAGCAATTTCTGAGAAATTTTCTTTTCACGCTTTTTTGACATTTGATGTTGTTCATAATAGCGAGTTTATTCGGTTATTTACAAGTGAGTGGCTGGGTGTAGAGTTCAATGTAAGCGTGTGTGTGGGGGCGGGGGGATTGTGGGCCATTGTATCGGTGACATCTCAGTGGGGTGTGTGTGGAGTTGTTGTTTATGACATTTCCACTCCCTGTTATGAGGACACTCAGGTGTTGCTGCCATATCGATGTCACATAGTGCAGAGTTGTCACTAAATCTGAGATTCAAGGGGACAATCTGTGGTTTCAGGGCCCCCTTTCTATTAAATCTGAGAAGACATTTGTATTTTCAGGTGGGATTTGGCCCCATGGCTCGCCTTAGGAACATCGCTGATAGTGTGACACTAACCGTTCATCCCTCAGATACTTTCATGAAATTTTACATTTTCTCATTGAAAATGAACAAAAGAAGACTATTTTTTGAAAATTTATCACTGGAATGACTGCCTCGATTATCGAGCCAGTCATTCCAGTGATACATTTTCAAAAATAGTTTACCCTTGGTCTGCAAATGGACATTTTTTGAGAGCAATGCAGAAACTTTTTTGCCACTTGAGTGTTAAGCGGTTATCCCATCTCACTTTCACTACAACTATGCAGTAAAATTGTTAAATATTTTGAAACTAATTCAGCTGAACCTGTTGCTGCCTGCCAGCAACATCGCCCAGTCAAATTAGTTTCAAAATATTCCATACATGAAGATTTTCCCATTTCTGTTTTATCCTGGCTCTAAAGGCATTTCTATATTATTTTCAATTATCTAAAAATAATTTCTGACAACAATAACTCAATTAAATTATTGTCTGTTGGGGCCGAGATCAATGTTTATCACACTCGAATGGCTGAAATCCAATCTTTAAAAACGTGCATTCGCAACAGAACAATTGAAAATAACATTTGTAAGGTTGTAGAGGCTTAAATTGTACGCAGTCAATGTAATAAAATGAAATAAATCTTAACATGTGAAATTGAATTACATACATGTCCCTAATTCAAATTCACAATGACAAAAAATCATCTTAACTGGGACACAAAGAGAAGGGGATCAAAGCGCGACAAATGATGCTTTTGTATAATTTAAATAAAATAAAATCTATTATTTGGATATTTTTAAATTCCTAACAGGGAAATTTCGACACAGAGTCATTTTGTCCAATTACCCCTGAGAATCACTAAGTGATGTCATCATGTGAATAATATTAAATTGTTGATGATTGAAAGCTCACAATGTCTCATTCAGACACCAGGGGCCAGTTTCACAAAGGTGCGTAAGTTACGCCCAACCCCCCCCCCCCCCCCCCGTCTAACTTAGACGCTATACTTAAGTCCCGCGCCTACGTCAGTTTCACGAAAGACGTCGTAAATAAACGCGCAAATAATAGAATGCGTAACTTAGACGCGGAGCTCTCTACTACGCTAAGGCGAGAATCGTTGTCGCTTATGACATAATGTGAAAACACAGCTGATTTGCCATGCGGCAGCTGTCAGTTTTTAATTCTAGTGCAGGGTCAATCAGTGCAAATAATTTATGGGGTGAACACAGAGGTATAGAAAACTTTGTACAGGCCATGTAGAAGGCAGCATTGCATTCTTACGACAGTGAGACGACCCCTCGCCCCCACCCGACCCCTCACCCCCACCCACAATAAACTTATTAAGCGTTACCAAATTCTTAACACAAGTAGGTCTTTTTAGGACTGAAAGGTAATTATGCGTGTGTATGTGCAAAATAAGAAAGAAAACACGAAATGAGGCACGTTTAGCGTGATACCGCTCCAATTTTTGTGCATAGACACCAGCATACGATTGCGACGTCAAGCTAAAGGTGGCCGTTTCAAGGCTACAGCGGCAGTGGCCTATTTCGCGGAAACGCAGAAAAACCTGTCTATAGGGGACAAACACATCTTGGAAGCACACTCGCTTTTGGGACCAATTGATCCATACGAATTAAAAGTCTTAGAAAATCATGATCATATGTCATGCACCCGCCTAAAACACAGGATGAGCTGCATTAAGCGACCACCTACCTCAGTGACCATATTTTGATGGTCCATACAGTGACCATTATAGACAGCTTTGGTCGTATATCTTTACAAGTTTTCTTTAATTGAAATAACCTCGTACTCAAAGAAGAGCAGGATTGAGCCTGAGATCAACTGTGTCTGATGATATATTTCACCCTTTGCTCAAATACGGTAGCAGTATTGTACATGTCATTGGTTGAAGCTGTTAATCTCGCCTGGATATGACATTTCAAGGGCATCATGATTTTACAATACTAAATCATTTACTCAATTTCAATACCAGTCATTCCAGTGGAAAGATTTCAAAAATAGTCTTCTTGGAAATGGACATTTCTCAGCTCCACTGCCGAAGCTGTTTTGGCTAGCTTAAGTGTTAAATCGTTAAGTTGGATACATTTCTCCTATTCTATCGAATGAAATTTGTCACTTTATAGCATTTGTCATGTAGTTGTGATTTAAGAGGGGTCAAAATAAAAAAAATTATAAAGTATCATCACCATGCAAACTAGTGGCTATGATATCTTCATAAATTACCAACAAATAAACGCCCTGGAGATCACTCACCTGGAACCTCAGTATTTGAATCGGAACACATGCAAATAAGTTTCAAAACACATTTTGGCTGGAAACATACAAATTTTGGTCAGAAATGCTAACACATTATCTTGAAATGAGGTATTAATTTAGATTAAAACCAAAACATTTGGAGAGATGTATATATTTTAGCAGCAAATATGAAAATCTCGGGTAAAAATGTAACACTTGACCAGAAGTAGGTCATACGTACAAATTCTGTGCTGGAAATGTTCATAGGATAGTAGAATTATGTAAGGGACAGAGGTATTATCTTTTGAAAATTACAGCAGTCTCCAATTACCAGTTCATACAGCATGTGAATTCTGTATTCGATGAATGATACTCCTGACTGAGTTGGAAAATCACAATTTCTCATTCATCAAGTACAGAATTCATATTCTGTATAAACTGTTAGATTGAAGACTGGTATAATTTTAGATTCTTAATTCCAATTTTCAGTACTCATTGCGACTACTGACAAAAATGACTGAGTAAGGCCAGGTACATTAGTGACCGTACACAATATGTGTATTTAGACACTAAGCCAGGATTATTTGTTTAACTGTTCTTTATTTTTAAACAGCGTTGCTGTCTAAGGCAGAAACAGGGATCAGCAACTCTTTTAACCATATATGCCAGTCTTATTAACTACTGGTTCTGCAACAATTAACCATTTTAACATCCTAGTGGCTATGATATCTTCATAAATTACCAACAAATAAACGCCCTGGAGATCACTCACCTGGAACCTCAGTATTTGAATCAGAACACATGCAAATAAGTTTCAAAACACATTTTGGCTGGAAACATACAAATTTTGGTCAGAAATGCTAACACATTATCTTGAAATGAGGTATTAATTTAGATTAAAACCAAAACATTTGGAGAGATGTATATATTTTAGCAGCAAATATGAAAATCTCGGGTAAAAATGTAACACTTGACCAGAAGTAGGTCATACGTACAAATTCTGTGCTGGAAATGTTCATAGGATAGTAGAATTATGTAAGGGACAGAGGTATTATCTTTTGAAAATTACAGCAGTCTCCAATTACCAGTTCATACAGCATGTGAATTCTGTATTCGATGAATGATACTCCTGACTGAGTTGGAAAATCACAATTTCTCATTCATCAAGTACAGAATTCATATTCTGTATAAACTGTTAGATTGAAGACTGGTGTAATTTTAGATTCTTAATTCCAATTTTCAGTACTCATTGTGTCCAATGACAAAAATGACTGAGTACGGCCAGGTACATTAGTGACACTACACAATATGTGTATTTAGACACTTAGCCAGGATTATTTGTTTAACTGTTCTTTATTTTTAAACGGCGTTTCTGTCTAAGGCAGAAACATGGATCAGCAACTCTTTTAACCATATATGCCAGTCTTATTAACTACTGGTTCTGCAACAATCAACATCATTGTCATAAGGGTTAAATAAAAACTTAAATACTAAAATTTAATTTTTTTTCTTTTCATTCATTAAATACAACATTCTGCTTTAAATATGATTATTGATGTAGTGAACTGTGATTATCAGAGTGTGTTGTAAACAACAAGTATGTATGAGGCTTTGAAAACAGTCTAAACACAGTGGTCACATCCATCACAGGTGTGTGTTTGTCATTCTCTCATTGCGCAAAGCCTTCTGTCTGTTACGTTAGACATTGATTTGGTGCACAATCACTGGCACAGGCTGCAAAACAAAGGAAAGTACTTTTGAATCATATAATATATTATTCACCAGATGGGCCCCCCTGGATTTGCAGATTAACAGAATGCTATTCTTGAAACCTTATCACTGGAATGATAGGCTCAATTACCAAGCCAGTGATTCCAGTGGTAAGTTGTCAAAAATAGTCTTCTCATGGTCTGCAAATGGATATTTTCTATGGAGAAATCCATTTGCAGACCAAGAGAATGCTATTCTTGAAATCTTATCACTGCAATGATTGGCTCAATCACCAAGCAGTCATTCCAGTGATAAGTTGTCAAAAATAAACTTCTCATGGTCTGCAAATGGATATTTTCTATGGACAATTGTTTTTCTTGACTACATTTGCTCATTACAGGGTTCATACATCTGCAGAATGAAATTCCATACTTGTTCTATACCTTTTCCAGACCTAATTAATCAACTTCTAGTCCCATTTTATGTCTCCAATCAGTTATGGAATTAGTAGCTAGGATCATCAATATTTTGATTATATTTATATTACTTTGCAAATGAGAATCACATCTGACCATATTTTTATTTCCCATACATTTTCCAAACCTGTAGGAGAAAATATTAAATTTTCCATACTTTTCAAGGCCCTGAATACATTGATTTCTTATAATTCCACACTTTTCCAGACTTTCTGTGTACTTGTGTATATGAACCATGCCATTAAATGGTTAACCATTCCCTTGAGAAATATGTTAATTTCAAGGCAGCCATACTGGAAAAAAATGTAGAATTGCCTTAAAATGAGTTGACTGGAAAGAATGCAACAACATCTTCCATGCTAACAATTTCAAATTAAAGATTTTAATTTTTTTCAGATCTGTATGATTAAATTGCTTTGCTTAAAGTCACATTTCCAAGACTTTACTAGTGTGTACACAGGTCTGGCAGTTTGTTTGTCTGTCTGTCAAAAATTGTGGCATGTTTCAAGATGGAACTTAGCAACTTTCATCATTTGTTCCTTTTGACAATATCTATTTTGGCTATGACAACTGCACTGCATTCAAAATCAAATATGGTTACCAGATTTAAACAATTTAGATTCAGAGAGTGTATATCGTGCCACCACCTTATTCGACCACAACTCCATAGGGTTAGTTTTAACACTGGAAATGAAGTCGCGGTAAATGATTTTTGTTTTCTTGTTTTAAATCTTTAGCACCCAAGCCAGCCAAATGCACATTTGCAGGCTAAGAGGATTATTTTTGAAAATTACCACTGGAATGGCTGGCTCAATAACCTAACCAGTCGTTCCGATGTTATATTTTCAAAAATAAGCTCTTGGTGTTAAATTTTCAGAAGTAATCGCTTGGTCAGCAAATGAACATTTTCAATGAAAACATGGATTATTTTTAAATCGTGGGTTAAAGGGTTAACAGCATTATTCATTAAACCATAATTGTGAAAGTGTTCAGGAGGTGGCACCTATTTTTGAAATTTTACCACTAAGACTTTGCTCCTTAAATGAGCCAGTCATCCCAGTGGTAAATTTACAAAAAAATAGTCTTCTCTAATTACTGCATCGCTGTAGTATACCGGTATTCGAAAATTCATTTACCAGAAAAAGAAAATTAACTTGTGCTATTTATGACAAACGACACAATTTAGGCAAAAAAAATTAAACATGGCTGTAAATAACTGGCTGATTATTTTGAAAACAATTTGGCAGTAAAGAAGGAAGCAACAACGCACTCAATCAATTTTTAGAAATAATCACAGAGGGCTCTATTCACTATTCTGACAGTCACTCTCACTCTGTGCGCCGAGTGTGGTCGTAATAGACAGGTTTTATACATTAATTTAAATCGTGGATCTGAAGCGTCATTTTTAGAGTACGATGGCGCGATTATTTCAACCAACAAAATATTGCCTGTAGCTTTAGATCGAAGCTGTAACTTTGACACGCTTGAAGCCAGGCAGAGCAGCATGAGCTCTGTCAGAACAGCGATAGGGATATTCAAAAACTGGTGACTCATTTTGATAGCTTAAATTATATAGTAAAGAAAAACCTTTCAGTGATCAGGTCTGTGTCGATAGCACTGCATTCTGGAAAATATGCGACGTGCACAAACGAGATAGATATGAATAAACAGATCTAATTTTAAAACGTGTTCCCGACCTAAATGATGACCTAATTAGCCTCTCACGAATAGTCGCCGTATACGCTGGAAAACGAGGTTCTGAACGTGATGTTTTGAGTTAGACGGTTTCGTCTAACTTACACGTGGGTCTCAGCACGCGTAAGTTACGACCATAATTATGGCCCCGCGTAAGTTACGCACTTTTCGTGAAACCCGATTTACACCCCCTACCGTACTGACGCCATATTTACGTCCAATATCGTACTTACGCACCTTTGTGAAACTGGCCCCTGCATGTTACTGAGATGCAAGAGGAACACGAGTGTTTGATAACCCTTTAATGGTCAAATTTGGTCAAGAAAATTTTAATGTTTTATTGAATGTCAATTTACAGGCTAAGAGAATACAATTTTTGAAAATGTATCACTGAAATGACTGGCTCGGTTATCGAGCCAGTCATTGCAGTGGTAAATTTTCAAAAATAGTATTCTGTTAGTATGCAAATGGACAGTCCCCAAGACACTGCAGAGGCTGGTTTTGGTCCGCTTGACCAGTAAAAGGGTCAGTTTCATCTATACTGAAAACATGTGTTGTGTAATGTGAATCCATGTGGTTGAAGAATCACGCGATGACATCATATCGTGAATTATATGTTTGTCAAAATTCATTAATTTAACCGATCCTTTAAGTGATGGAGTTGGTGAAAATGTGTTAAATTATTTTTACCGGGTAACTCATAAAATGTGATACAAACTTCTAATTTTGGCCGATTTTTTAAAATCTAACTCGCTTGTGTTCTTAAAGTTAAAATTTATTTCGTTTCATGAGATTGTGGTACACAACTTAAAGGGATATTCCACTGGGGGATTTTATGCATCTGACGTAAAGTACTAATTTTCCGCATTAATTTGAGACCAAGAGCACAATTTTATGCCAACAATTAAAAAAGATATCCTCAATTTAAATTGCTAAAGTGACCAGTAGATAGAGGCGCCATTTTGGACAAGCAGCTGACGTCACCGACACACCTAAGATTGCCCGATCGAGGATAGCCGTAACCAGGGGAGGTAAATCTTGCATCTCGTGGATAATTAGCGTACTGGCTAAACAACTGACACTTTGCCGCAGTGTTTGGAGGAAATTAAAGCGCAATTAGTGTCCCGATGATCGCACCAGTTATTGTAGTGCTAAATTGTCAAAAATTGTTTTCTTATGGGCAATTTCTATTTTTTAAAAACATTGAAGGGTTATGCCAGGAGCGTGTTTGCAATCAACCAGCTACAACAAATTCTTGAAAAATGTTACCTAGTTGAATAAATGTTGAATGTAATTTCTCTGAAAGCTGTTGCTATAGCAACTTCTGCTTCCAGTCAAATTCCAGTTTCAAAATATTCAACAGGCAGTAAATATGGGTCAACATTAAAAAATTTGGGATCAATTAGTTAACTCTTTCAAGGACAGAAAAGCAGAAAGCTTAAAATTTACCCTGCATAGGACTATTGTGTGAAGCCAATTAGTTTGGAAGCTACTGTAACATAATTCCAGGAAAATTTAATTCAGAATATTCAACACTCAGCATAGTTATTTTAAAATTGGGAGTAAACATTGTAAATGATTAATAACGCTGGATTTCAATAGTGTGAAAGCACTAAACTACTAATTATGTCTAGCGTACACTTGTCATTATTTACTAGCTGTCACCTACTATCATCATCCAGTGAAATTAATTTCAAAATATTCAGCAAAATAAATTTTATATCAAAGCCGATAGTTTTTCCATGTTTTGTCAGTGAAAGGGTTACGGGTAACAGTAGACCGTTAGCCCGCAAATGTCATGGCTTTGTGACCTTTTTCACTTTTTAGAAATACATGTACCTACTTTTAACATTAATTCTCAAATTTCTTTAAGAAAATAAAAAAAATTTCATAGGAACTGTCCATTTGTAAACTAGGAGACGATTATTTTTGAAAACTTATCACTGGAATGGTCCGCTTGTTTATCGTAACATTCATGCCAGTTGTAAATTTAAAAAAGGTAGTCTTCTGGTCAGCAAATGGTCATTTCTGAAGAACGTTGAAGAAGCTGGTGTCAGGCTTGAGTGGTCAGGGATTTAAATATATTGTAGAATCCAGGATTTTGTTTAACCAGACTAATCCTTAAATTTCTTGAGAAAATTAATATTTTATCATAGATTTCCAGTTGCAGACTAGTTCAGTCATTCCATTACTAAATTTTCAGAAATAATCTCCTCACCTGCAGATGGACATTTTTCAAGAACACTGCAGACACTATTTTTGACCGACTTGACCATTAAACTGTTAAAGCTGAGATGTCGTCATAAAATATTAAATATTAGCCAATAATTTAATGGTACTATCTGGATCCAGTAACACACTAAATTAATGATGATTCTGAGTATTAATGTCCATTTCATCAAGACTAGAATAACGTCGCTCAGTCATTATAAACAAACTCTATTTTCTCATGGAATATGTCCATTTGCAGTGGTAAATTTTCAAAAATGGTCTTCTCTTGGTCTGCAAATGAACTTTTCTGGAGCTATTTTTTGTACAGGTTGAGGGTTAAACGGTTTAACTAATATTCCGATTCTCTGTTCCATCCGCAATTTCTGTCCGCTTTACTTATTTTTCAAGACCTGTATAAGATTTTCTAATTGAATTTAATCACAATGGTGCCGTGATTTTGTATCTCTGTACAGTTTAATCGGTTTTTGTGAAGAATGATTTTGTCTTCTGCATATATTTACATTGATTCGTATATAATTAAAGGCCATTTTCATGCATCATGATAATTCCATAAGTTCACTCACTCCTGCTGTTCTGCCATTTTCAAATACCTGCTCTATCTGGCATTTTGGGTGCTTGGTTAGCAATTTAACTTCTTAGATATAAATTTGCTGATTTCAGAAATTGCATGTACGCGTCTTCAAACAGCTCACGTACTAGTTAGTGTAGTAAGATTTATCGTTGCTACTGGGTGGTACGCTATTGTCAGGATATTTATTTACCAGTATGTATAGATATTATCATGATTATAGCCCTGAGAAAGTTTTGTCTAGTCAAGAATAATCTACGCCTGGTGTTGCTGATCCATTTATAATCATCTTGCTTTTATTACTCTCCCGGTGTCTCTCATTTATCTGCGGTACTTAAGGGTTCAGCTACATGTATAGCTCATAAGAGCTCTAAAATATTGATTATATCAGTACCTTTACTGACCGGAGCCTTCCAAAACCCATAGTGCATGCTGGGACAACATGTAATCACAGTATCTCACTTACAGTCATGATATATGTAAGTTGTTGAATATTTCGAAACCAATTTGACTGGAACTGGTGCTGCCTTAGGCAGCACCAGCATTCAGTCAAATTAGTTTCAAAATATTCAACAGCATGGTTAATAAATTTATTATATCTGGGAATAGTAGTAGTAATAGTAGCCATTCCCTCCTTGGCCCACCCGATATGGGGCTCCCTAAACTAATTAGCCCTGGACCCCAAATAAGCTTAATCCTGCATGTCAAATGTTTTAAATGCTGTGCTGCGGTTTATTATCATCACGCATGCATTTAACTAGTGCATCAAGTCTTTATTAGGTATACAGTGACCAAAACCAGCCTTTGCAATTGTCTTGAGAAATATCCATCTGAAGCCAAACGGAGACTATTTTTGAAAATTTTCTACTTGGTAGTGGTGAATTTTCACAAATAGTCGTCTTGGCCATTTAGCAAGCAAACGATTTAAATTTTCCTGAGAAATTAAAAGATAAACTGCTGTTCATTTTTCAACAAATTTGGTGGAAATTGTTGTTTTAATTCACAAATGTACACCAGTTCCTTTTTTAATTTCACTTGAAAATTTTAAATTTTTAACGTCAAAGTTGTATTTGTGTTAAATGCTTGGTAGTCACTGGAAGAAGTTATCTTTGTTGTTCATTTATTAATTATAATTTTTCATACGCTTCAGTATTAATCTTTGTTTTAAACAAACGCATACCGTACACACCGTACACACCGTACACACTTCTCCTGCTTCTGCTAATGGGATTTTATCATCATTTCTGCGAAATTCTGTGTTGACTATCACATGCACCCTTTCACCGAAAAAATCCCTGAAAAAGTATATTATTTACGATATAAAACTTATTCTGTTGAATATTTTGAAATTAATTCGCCTGGAAGCCGTTGTTGCCTAAGGCAGCAACAGCTTCCAGTCGAATTAATTTCAAAATATTCAACAGCCATCCTGTATGTTTGCCATGAAAATAAGATATAGGGAATTCATGGGTGAAGGGGTTAATCCGGGTGAGTTTATATATAATATGCATGTAATCCTCTATCCGAGTTTTGCTGAACAGATAAGGTGCAGCAGGAATCACGGCATTTATCGTGTTTTTATTGTTTACGTCTCTATGCGCATTTCAGAATGTTGTGTCACAAACATTGCGTAGACATCGTGGACACATTTTCAAATCTTTGTACCAAATTCATAGCATTTTACCTCTTTAACCCTGAAATGTGTTAAATAAAATTTCAAAGATCAAGAGAAAACTATCTTTGAAGATTTACCACTGGAATGACTGACTCGATATAAACTAAGCCAGTCATTCCATGGATTAATTTTTTAAAAAGTAATATCTTTACCCTGAGAATGACCTTTTTATATGAATATGTTCTTGAATAAATTTTAGACTTTAAAAGGAATACAAGCCCTCCGTAAAACGTATTTAAAAAATTAATATTTTTCCAATCTAGATTTTCAAAATGTTCTTATATACTTCTGTATATCCATAATAACCTGTATAAATTTGTTATATATAAATAAGGTTACCATATTCACGATGTTTGTACCCGCTCTACATCACATGACTAACACTGCTCATGCTGTACATACATGACATAATACGTCATCCTTAGTCATCAATGGAGGATGCCAGTTTTAGCTATGCCCCGCCCATCTCTAGCAAAGCTCCATCCATCCTTTTCCCGTATTGGGATCGATTGATCCCAGCACTCTCTGAATCTCAATTTCCAGAGATCTATTGAAAGCTGTTGAATATTTTGAAACTAATTTGACTGGGCGTAGCAACAGCGCCCAGTCAAATTAGTTTCAAAATATTGCACAGCATGTTTATTAAATAGTAAAGACATACAATTCGTACAAGCGGACTGCCTATTAAGCAGTTAGACTCAATCGAGTCATTTATGATGTAATTGATTATGATGTTGTATACAATGTGACATATTTGATTATAATGTCTTATCATTGACTGAGAAACGGGATCCCTCCATTGAGGCCACTCGGGGAGGTATTCTGCACCAGTTAATTATCAGATCAAGAAAATCTAAAGTTTTAGGTAATGATTATCCATTTGCATGCCAACAGAAGACTATTTTTTTTAAATTTAAAACTAGAATTGCTGGCTCGATTACGGACGCAGCCATTTCAGTTCTCTGTTTTCAGACACATTCGTCTCTTGACTCGCGTGACATTTAATTGTTTCTGCAGATCGATTATTAACCAGCTGACTGCTGAGATGTTCCAAGGAATCTATCTCTGGACCTGCTAAATATTTTGAAAAAATTTGACTGAAAGTTGTTGGTGGCTAAGCCAAATTGTTTCCGAAATATTCAGCAATTTAGTCAATTTACTTTTTGTTGCTCATTGAAGTTATTTTATTGTCTGGTGGCTTGGGCTGAGCAGTGAGACCAGTTAATATCTTGATATAAACGCGCAAATTGAGACTAATTTAGATTAACTATTCCATATGGTCAGAATATTAACCCTTTAAACCTTAATTTTTCTCATAGAAAATGTCCATCTGCAGACCAAGAGAAGCCTTTTTTTGAAAATTTGCCTTTGGAATGACTGGCTCGGTTATCAATCTAGCCATGGCTCGGTTATCGAGCCAGTCATTCCATTGGTAAATTTTCAAAAAATAGTCTTCTTGGTCTGGAAATGAACATTTCTCAAGACCACGGCAGAAGCCATTTTTGGCTGATATGAGTGTTAAAGGGTTAATGCGCTTTTTAAAACACTCGATGGCAGTTTAAAATATGTACATCGCATAAAACAGTTAGAATTCTTACAAAAACAAAACAATTTTGAACATGATCTAAGAAATATTTTCTGTTGAGTATTTTCAAAATGTTGTTTTAAACAAAATTGGATTGGTAGACATTGAAGACATTCTTGCCAATTATGTTCAGACTTATTCAACAGTATGTTTTATTTATGTTTTGAAAACATAGTAAGTTATTTCTCAGCTGTAGTGTAAATTATTGCTGTCATCCAGATATTAATCCGTGTCGCAAAAATGGCTTCTGCAATGGTCTTGAGAAATGTCCATTTGCAGACCAAGAGAAGACTATTTAAAAAAATTTAACACTGGAATGACTGGCTCGATAACCGAGCCAGTCATTCAAGTGGTAGATTTTCAAAAATAGTCTTCTCTTGGTCTGCAAATGGATATTTACTATGAGAAAATTAAGTTTTTTTTAACAACTTCAAGGGTTAAAGGGTTAATGACTAAATTTGATCAAGAATATCAAAATATCTGCTTACTGAATGTCCATTTGTAGGCCAAGAGAGGACTATTTTTGACAATTTTCCACTGGAATGACTGGCTCGATAGCAGAGCCAGTTATTCGCTTTGGTAAATTTTCAAAAATAACCTCTTAGTCAGCAAATAGGCAATTTATATGAGAAAATTTAAATTCTCTTGAATAATTTTATGGTTAATTATGTTAACTACCAATTAACAGATCACAAATATTATACTAATGTTTTAATCTTTTCTGTACATTTTCATTAAATTATAATACTGCATTTCATTTTATAATTTAGTCATTTATTATTGAGTCTCAACCATTATTTTACGTGTAAATTCTATATTGTAACCTTGTTTGGACCAATGGTGTATAATAAAAGGGCCATGCGTGAATGTTTCCAAGATGCCATTTGTTTTTCAGGTAAAACCTGTTTCCTAAACTGTAAATTCAGTAGGCGTGTGCGATTATTGTTTCGATCGATTATTTAAGAATAATCGTATTTACTTGATTAGTCAGCCTGTGTACGAATTACCCAGATGTATAAAAACAAAGACAAATCAATAAGGAAAGCTGCAATGGTGTTTAGAAATGGACATTTGCATGCCAAGAAAATACTGTTTTTGAAAATGTATTACTAGAATGCCTGATTCGATGCTCAAGCCAGTCATTCCAATGATACATTTTCAAATATAGTCTTCGCTTGGCCTGCAAATGGACATACATTCGCCGAGCAAAATGTCAATCTTCATGCCCGATCTCATTAAGGAGTAATTAAAAGGTAGGATTTGAAATATTATATGCAATGGAAATTATTCATGATTATTCAATTATTTAATGTTTAATCACATAAATTCATGATTTAAAACATAATCGCGATTTTTGATTTAATCACATAATTGCGCAAGCATACAGAATTCAGACACTTGTGAGGCACTGTTGTGCCTTCGTGACGGAGCTACGTCAATTTGATTGTGACATCGGCTAAGAAATGATGTAATTTAATTATGATACTTAGTGACAGATATCATTCCTCCATTGTGTTTGCTCCACGAGGTGCTCTCTCAAGACAGGTTTTACCTTAAAATGAAATGCCATCTTAGAAACAAACATTCTGTTGAATATTTTGAAACAAGTTTAACTGTCTTACTGCTGCAAGCCACTAGACAATCATTTTAATGATAAAAACTCTGGACTTGCTGAATATTTTGAAAACAATTTGACTGAAAGTTGTTAGTGGCTTAACCACCAACACCTTTCAGTCAAATTGTTTTCAAAATATTTAACAGGTTCAGAGATATAAGCCGTGGAATACGTCATCTGAAAAAACTCAGTCAGATGGTTAACTGGGAGTTGTTGCTGCCATAGTGAAATTAGGTTCGAACTATTCAACAGCTTATAGGTTGTAGTTTCCAAAATACAGACGGAGGCTTAAGGAGGTGGGATTACAGTTTTTTGTATATTTATCTAGTTTAGCAGATATCTACCATTTTTGAGTTTCGTACTTTCACATATTTGTACGGTACTTAACACATGGGTTATAACATCTAAGATTGTAATGGGAGCGTTGCTGAAATTCTATCATGATCCATTATTGTATCATTATTAGAGAAGCATGTAAATTTAGGTTTGTCTTTTTGTTTTGGCTGAGCATTCATGTTATGTGATAAATTATTATATTAATTATTATTTAACTCATGTCATATTTTCAATATTACCTTAACTTTGTTTATATTGTATATGATTAGATTATTTCGATGAAATAGTCATTTAAAAAACAATTGAATTTTGTATATACATGTGTGTTCATTTTAAACATTTTAGTTCTCTTATACCAACCGAGAAAATTGTCTTGGGATATATAGTGGAACAAGGATGGGTGTGGATTCTGAACACGCCGTTGCTGGAAGGTGTGTTGCTGTTTTAAATAGCAACATATTCTAGCAACACCCAATGTAAAGACCTGGTACCCTGGATGTAAATACTGTAACTGAGGGTGACAATTTCTGCAATGCGACGGTTAAACTGTCTCGCATATCCAGATTTTTAGTAATCAATGCTAGTAATAGTATAGATTTATCTAACTGTCAAGTTCTTTAACAAAGAAGATTTGTAACTATCAGACATTTGTGCTTGTTCATAATCATTCATGTCCTCGACATATAGCTCACCCATGGGATTCAACCTTCAAAGCAACCATACCAGCTGTTGGATATTTTGAAACTAATTTGTCTGGTCTTGTTGATGCTTGTGGGCTGGTCAAGACCCAATGCAGACAGGTGACCAGTGTAATTAAAACAATAGACGCCCGCCATAATTCTTATGTAGATGCTGTTAAACCCTTATATCAACCAAAAACGGCTTCTGCAGCGGTCTTGAGAAAAGTCAGTTTGCAGACCAAGAGAAGACAATTTTTGAAAATTTACAACTGGAATGACTGGCTCAATAAACGAGCCAGTCATTCCAGTGGTAAATTTTCAGAAATAGTCGACTCCTGGTCTGCAAATGGACATTTTCAATGAGAAAATTTTAATTTTCTTGAACAAATTTAAGTGTTATATAGGGTTAACTGTGCTAGGCTACAGGAACTACTTAATTATTTAGTCTATGTCTTGAGAAAAGTCAGTTTGCAGACCAAGAGAAGACAATTTTTGAAAATTTACAACTGGAATGACTGGCTCGATAAACGAGCCAGTCATTCCAGTTGTAAATTTTCAGAAATTTAGTTTATCTCACCCGGTTGAGCTTAAGCAATGGCAGTTTGTCTGTCATGTGGTCTGTCAACAATAGTGAGATGTTTCGCTGTTTGTTGTCCTTGAATGCCAGAGTTGTGGCCAAACAACGGAAACTACATACTGATTTAGTCTATCTCACCTGGGTGAGCTTTAAAGAAGGGCAGTTTGTCTGTCAACAATAGTGAGATGTTTCGCTATTAGTTAATGGTTATAAAACCAAATTTGGCAGATGTATTCCATTTGGCAACATTGACTGTGGTTATGAAATCAAACTTGATATATCCTCGAATGCCAGAGTTGTGGCCCTTGATAAAATATTCAACAGGTCCTGTTTTGCTGACTCAGCGGTTGTTAAAGGTTGAAAGAATTAGTTTTTTCTTTTGAGATGTACTTAATTCAGATTACTTAATATGTTCCTTATTTGAACTGAATATTTTATTTTCATTATCCCACATTGCTTCCCTGTACAGTACAACTAAAATAATAATTTAACACGTTTCCCCCAAAAAATGTTCTGATGAAGATTTTTTTAAACATAATTTGATTGGAATACATTGATGCCTAAGGCAGAAGAGTCTTCCAATCCAATGTAGGATATTAGTTTATCCATCAATCATATATGATGTCATAATCAACTACATGACGTGTAAGATGACGCCATAATCAGTTAGTTACATCATGAATGACATAGCTAAGTTCGTCACAAACGCTTAATTGATGACGGACTAAGCATTGTTGTATGCATTGTATGTCTGTACTATATAATAAAGATGCTGTTGAATATTTTGAAATTAAATTGGCTGGATGCTGTTGCTGCCACAGGCAGATGCTGTTGTTGCCATAGGCAGCAACAGCACCCCGTCAAATTAGTTTCAGAATATTCAACAGCTTACCTGTATAATTTTCTGGAAATGGATATATATATACATAGGCGAAGTGCGGGTGGAGCTTAGCTAAAGATGGGCGGGCCATAGCTAAAATTTAATCATCCATCATGTTCAAAATGGTCAACAGAACATTTACTAACTAAGATGCTTCTCTTTGTTTTGGAAACATGTTGAGTTATTCAAGAGCTGTGCTGTATGTACAGATATGGACTGTAATCAGGGTTGATAACTGTGAAAATATTGTTCTTGTAAACGGCCAAGAGTAGCTGCTTTTAAAGCAACAACAATATCAACTTGAAAATAAAAAAACATGGCAGGCTCTTGACTGCATTTTAAATGGTCATGCAAGCTGCCCAAAAAATTGTTGCTGCAATAGTCTTGAGAAATAATCACTTGCAGAGTGTAAGATCAGTGCGTTAAAGATTTTACTACTAATGGCTTGCTTGATAACCGAGTCAGTCATTCTAGTGGCAAATTCTCAAAAATAGCTTCCTGTTCACCTGAATACAATCTGCTTGATTAACCCATTAATGGTCAAGAAAATTGAAATGTGACTTTAGTGATGCCCATTTGCAGACTAAGATAAGAGTATCTTTTTAAATTTGATACTGGAATGGCTGGTTCGTTTATCGAGGAAGTCATTCCGGTAGGGCTGCGCGGTTTGGCTTACAGCCATATCGGTTTCGATATGACTTTTCATATCGGTTTTAACCAAATATCGGTTTTATGGACATGAAACAAAAAATTTAAATGATAAAAATAGCACGAAAACAGAACGTATTTTCATGCCCTGATACATTCGTAACGATTTACGTGTTTAAAGCTTAATATACCTTATAATAGCCATCATCGCGGGAGTGAGATTATTAATTAGACCGTATTACGCACAGTTAAATAAACATCGTTTATTTTGTCAAAATTAATCATAAATCAGCAAAACAGGTTGCGAAAAGACGTAAATCACGTGATTGTAATTAATTATGATGTAATTATCTCCCTTTCTTCTTTCATTTCCAATTCGGCCAGAGGACGAAATCATGCCTTGAAGAAAATATTAACTGTAATATTGCGAACGCGAATTTCATAAGTTAGTATGATATTGTGTATAGAAGATAATGTTTTAAAAACGGTTTGAGTAATAATTTTATTTAAAATTATATCCTAATCAGCAAAATGCATTCAGCATTATATTTATTGGCGAGATTTTTATGCATTCGGGCGATTTAGTTTTGGGACGACTGCATTATGTTAATTAGCCGGTGACGTAAATAAAATGGATGCCGTTGTTTAGAAATGTTTTCCCCGATACAAATTTCAATGACAAATTCCCGCCTTAGTATTGTGTTTTATATTGCAAATTTATCTGAGACTACCAGAGAAAAGACGAGTGGATATTTATTTAATTAATTCGCTGCTTGATTTCTCTCGGCGCACAGCGAGTTACATGGAGTTACACAATATGCGCAATTGGGGCCACGTTCAATTATTAGTTGCCCCGAACATAGCTTAATGGAAAGTATGCCCATTATTATTCATTACACTTTTCATGCTCGTTATTATCTTTTATTTTTAACAATCCTGATACGAAAAACCGAAAATATGTTCATATTCGGTTTTTCGATATTTATTTTTTATAATCGGTTAGGAAACCGTCAGTGCAGGATATCGGTTTTAAATATGGTATCGGTATATCGCGCAGCCCTACATTCCGGTGATAAATTTTCAAAAGGCATCTACTCTTGAGCTGCAAATGGACATACATCAAGACCACTGCTGGTGTCAGCTTGCTCATTAACCCTTGCCACTCTGATGTCAATATTCTCTCTTTTACCAGGTTAATAACAAAGAAAATGGTTTACATTTTTCAACAAATTTGGTGGACGATGTTACACCATCTTCCACCAAATTTGTTGAAAAATGTAGACCAGTTCATCTTTTAATTTAATTTAAAGATTTAAAATTCTGACATCAATGTTGTAATGGTTAAAGGAATACTAGAGTAAATGAGTCAAATCCATGAATTATTGTCAATGTATTAAGAGTAATGGGGGAAGGATTTTCTAGTGATTTATGGTAATGAAGAGTAACATATATGGCCATTTTATTAATTAATCCAGATTATTAATATTAATTATTATCTTAATTTTATCTTTATTCACTATTTTGTATATATGCATATATTGTTTTCAATTTACTTCACACTTTTATTGTATATACTTGTAAAATTTATTATAGTAATTATGACAATATATATATATATATATATATATATATATATATATATACACTTGTTTGTGCCACAATTTCACAAATTTGTCAAGCTCATTTGAAATGACCTGCGTTCATTGGTCTTCTGAATTCCTAAAGATGGTAGTTAATTCTTTAATTTTTAAAGGCCATTCCGGCCAAAGATGGTTTGAGCAGATCGCTTGAGAACACAGTTTAACATTTTATCACTCGAATAAGTGACTCAATAACTGAGACGGTTAGTCCAGTAATAAATTTTCAAAATTGTCTTCTTGAACTGCAAACGCTTTGTACTTTTACTAAACAAAAAATCTTAACCATTGTAGAACACACAGCCCTGTTGAATTTCTACACCCTAGATTTTCAATTGGGTTTAACTTTATCCTGAATATTTTGAAAATGATTTGACTGACAGTTGTTGGTGGCTAAGCCATGTAGTTAATTAGGAACAGTTAATCCGAGTGTGAGCGTATCTCAATGTTATAAACATGCAATATCAGATATTATCTATATGTCATATGTACAAAGACCAGCAATATGTTAGTATTACTGGATTATTATTAACCCTTTCACTGACAAATCCTGGAAAAAGTATATATTCTTTACACTATAAAACTTATTCTGTTGAATATTTTGGAATTAATTTGCCTACGGCAGCAATGGTTTCCAGTCAAATTAATTTCAAAATATTGAATAGTTTTCCTGTATGGTTGCCTTGAAAATGAGAGATAGGGGGTTTCATCAGTGAAAGGGTTAACCTTTGCGGTGAGTTGGAAAATGGAGCCTTATCTCCAAGATTCATCATCATTGCACATTACTTCATACTCACATAGTCTACAAGAGTTTTGCTCATCATCAGATTCCATCGGTCAAAAGATTCAGATACATATTTCTCTATCATATTTCATTTTCAAAAAGATTAACTTTGGATATTTGAATATAATAACACTATATCTGTTGTGAATAAAAAAAATGGGATATTCTATAAGTAATGTTTGTGTTGTTTCAGTTATTTCTATATATATATATATATTGAAGATATGGGAAGCAACAGCTCCCAGTCCAATTAGTTTCAAAATATTGATTACAATATGTATTAAATTGTAAATTCATCAAAGATATTCAATTCATACACTAATGAGAATTTTCGATTTTTGTGACGGAAGTATAGTTCATTATGATTGTGACATCACATAGTGACGTAATTGATTATGGCATCAGATACTTGAGTGACAGATCCCTCCATTCATCTCAATCACCAAACTTTACTTCAGCCCCACCCATATCTAGGTAAGCTCCGCCCATTCCTTTCCCAAGTCGGGATCAATCAAACACTATACTCCTTGAATCTCAATTTCCAGAAAATGGTACAGGTCGGCTGTTGAATATTTTGAAACTAATTTGACCAGGTCATGTTGCTGCCCAGTCAAATTATTTTCTAAATATTCAACAGGATGTTTATTAGATAGTAAAGACATACAATTCGCACAACTGACAGATTTTTAAACATTCCTGATGGACTTAGGTATGCCATTCATTACATAGATGATTGTGACGTCAGCTGACATGTGATTTAATTGATTATAACATCATATAATTAACCTTTCCGGAGTATTCATCCGTCATCTGACCTCGTATGATGTCATAATCAGCTCGGCGCATGTATGATGATCTCATTATGTCACAAAGAGTTCCATATAGCCCGTCATCAAATCTCAAAAAGTGACACATATAAATTGTATGTCTTTGTAATTCTTTGCTATTTAATAAACGTGCTGTTGAATATTTTGTAACTAATTTGACTGGGCGCTGCTGCCTTAGGCAGCAACATCACCCAGTCAAATTAGTTTCAAAATATTCAACAGCTTACCTGTGTAGTTTTTTGGAAATTGATAGTCAGGGTGTTCAGAGATTGCTCGATCCCAACACGAGCGAGGTGTGGGTGGAGCTTAGCTAGAGATGGGCATGGCATAGCTAAAACGGTAAAGGTCCATTGATCAACAGATTGGACTCCTCTATTGTGGACAGATAAGTGGGTTACAGTGGGTGGGGGGGGAACATTTCATATTTAGAGTTGTTAACTTCTAACTTCGTTGGAGGGGTGCTCTGGGCCTATGTAAGAACTAGACAGGATGAATTTCTTTACGGGCTTAAGTACATTGAAACCATTACAAGTGACAGAGCTCTGGTAATCCAATTTATTGTCAAAACCCAAATAGATAGATTTCCAAATATATTTGGGTTTTGACAATAAATTGGATTACCAGAGCTCTGTCACTTGTTATATTTTCAATGAACTTAAGCCTGTAAAGAAATTCATCCTGTCATCTATCATCACCAACTTGTTCTTATTAGATGACATCTCAGGCACCACTGTGCTGATTTGAATTAAATTTGGTAGAAACATCCTTAGGGCATAGAGATCGTAGAGTTTTCACTATTCTTAGCTCACCTGACCTGAAGGGCCAAGTGAGCTTATGCCATGGCAGCCGGCTGTCCGTATGTCCATCCATCCGTCAAATCGTGTCTTAACGGTTTGACAAATTTCAACCAAATTTGGCTGGAATGATCCTAACCTGGTACCCTCCAGACGAATATTTTTCAGAATTTTGATTGATCAATTTTTTGGGTGAAAATCTTAGATTTTATAAAAAGAATCTACCGGAAATGGTCAAAATGCTACTCCTTAGCTGCGTGACATATTTCTACCAAATTTGGCTAGATGCATTCTATGGTGGTAGGCTCTAGAACATCTTGTCAGAATTTTGATTGATCAATTTTTTGGGCGAAAATCTGAGATTTTGTGAAAAATCTACCGGAAATGGTCAAAATGCTACTATTCCTTAGCTGCTTGACATATTTCAACCAAATGTGGCTAGATGCATTCTATGGTGGTCGGCTCTAGAACTTCTTTTCAGAATTTTGATTGATCAATTTTTTGGGTGAAAATCTGAGATTTTATGGAAGATTTACTGGAAATTGTCAAAACGCATCTTAACCGCTTCAAGGATTTCCAAAAAATTTTGCTGAAATGATCATATGTCAGTAGGCTCCATATGTTATATTCAGAACTTTGATTGGTCAGTCATTTGGGTGAAAATCTTAGATTTTATGAAATAGTTACTGGAAATTGTCAAGACATCTTAACAGCTTGGTGGATTTTAACCAAATTTGACTTTGATGGTCCTACAGTGCTAAAATCTGGACCTTCTATTTAGAATTTTGATTGGCCAATCTGTTTAATGTAAAGAATCATGTATATTTAAATGCAAATGCTAATGGTCCAGGTGAGCGTTACAGGCCCTTGGGCCTCTTGTTTAAAATGCATTTTAAAATCTCCAATGGTGTGTTTGCTTGAAACTAAAAAAACTCGTCTAGGTAAAGCCTTGTTTACTCAAAAGAACCTGATTGATTGAGTTATCTGGAAGACATCTAAGATGACCTACTTTTCACTCAAAACCATTGCACAACTGAAGGGATAGGACGGAAGCTTGACAAATATGAGGGATAGAGCGCATAAACAATTACGTCACATGTAGTCTAACGTCACAATCATAATAATAATCATCATGTAAGGAATGGCGTATTTAGGTTCATCATGAGCATTGAATAGTTCCGTCAAGTGTACGAATTGTATTTAATAAACATGCTGCTGAATATTCTGAAACATCGTTCAAATATTACAATGACAATTTATTCTGAAACTAATTTGATTGGGATCTGTTGCTGCCATAGACTGTAACAGCACTCAGTCAAATTAGTTTCAAAATATCCAACAGCTTGTACCTGCATGGTTACCTACAAACTGGGATTCTGTGAATTCCAAGGATTATATCTTTCAAAGTATATAAATTGAACACAACGCGTGAAAAAACGTGTAGCAGAGCTTAGCTAGAAATGGCGGGGGCATAGCGGAAAATGGGTCACTCGCTAATAGGAAGTAAATTTGTTCAAGCGAAGTTGATACATGGAAAACTGTTGGCCACCATCGACCAATCAGAATGGTGTAACTTGATAGAGTTTAACAGTGAACTGGCAGGTGATATATAAGTGTTTGTGAATAGGGATATGATACACTTTGGTGTGATTGGTTGAGCACCTCGGTGGTTATCGAGTACAGGTACAGTGGAGCTATGTGAGTGCACGTATGTTAGTACGATGTGATCGAATATGCCACCAACAAGATGGTGGAGCTTTGTGAAAAAAATCATATTCTAGTGTACAAATTGTACGTTACCTCATACTCATATATTTCCCGGCTACTCAGTACCGTGTTTTACCACCCACAGCAATGATTGCAGCCTGACACCGTCTTTTCATGCTGTCAATTAATGATCGAAATGAACTTGTGGTATTAGTTGGCGCATTCCTCTGCCAAGACCTTCCAAGCTCCTGGAGACTAGTGGCTTGGACTGGTTGAGCGGAAATGGCTGTCTGCAGAAGGTCGCAAGCATGCTCAAAGGGATTCAAGTTTGAAGACTGAGCTGGCCACTCATCATCACCATCATCATCTGTTGCGATGTTGGAGGCCCATACAGGGCCTATTGTCGATCTCAAACTTTTTTCACAAAACCGTTGGTTGCGCAGAGTGCGAATAGTGGTTGTAGTTCTTTGGTATTTTTTGTATTTTTTACTCTTTTACCCTTTGTTGCTTTTTCCTTTTCGTGCGATAGGGTGTATAGGTTATTGACATATGTACAATTTACAATGTACATATTTGCATCATATGACCAGTAGGCCTAACCCAACTAGCTGACAGTTGGGGAAGAATAATGCGCCAAATTTCAGCTAGCATTGTACATGTGGCTTACTACTGCTAGTAGACTGGTAGGACACGCCCACCTTATATATGTGCTTGAGAAGATGCTTGCTACTGCTATACTACTACTAGACTGGTAGGACAGGCCCACCCCTTCTTCTTCTTCTTTTCGTTCGCTGATCATACCGCCAGTCCTGTAAGTGACTATCGACATGATCATAAGCGTTAAGTGCGTGGATCCATGGTTTATTAGAGTGCGCCGTGTGGCCTGGAACCTCTGTCTTCAGCACTCGAGGTTTCTGTCAGGGTTACCTCACCCTTACCTCCTTTAGTCGCCTCTTACGACACGCAGAGGATACGGAAGGTGTATTCTATTTTTACATATATAATGTACATGGATGACTGGTAGGGCCAGCCCACCTCGTAACCGTTACAATTTTTTAGTTAACTGACATATATGTGAAAGGTAGTGTTTACGGACTTTCAGCTGCCATAAATACATCAGATTTCAGCTGGCAATGTACATGCAGCTTACTACTACTACTACTACTACTACTACTACTACTACTACTACTACTACTACTACTACTACTACTACTACTACTACTACTAGACTGGTAGGACACGCCCACCTTATCTCTGTGCGTGAGGAGATGCTTATTGCTGCTATACTACTAGACTGGTGGGGCAGGCCCACCTTATCTATGTGCTTGAGGAGATGTATGCACACATGTTATATACAAATTTTACATATAGAATGTTCAAAGATGACTGGTAGGTCCAACCCACCTATGAACGTTAGAATTTGTAGTCGACCCACATAGATATTACGTTAGATAGTAATTATGGGTTAAGCTTGTACTGTGGCAACAGCTTTCTAGAAAGGTAGGACAAGCCCACCTTATCCGTGTGCTTGAGATACCACCATGATTTCCCACTTGGCCGGTTGGTTATAGTGATGTATATAGGTATGTTGGTTGTAGGTTAGCTAATATTAAAGTGAAACCCACATACATCTCCCATACCCACCTTAATAGTGTACTTGTGATGTCCAGGGAGGATGTTTTAGCCCCCTTAGGTCGGTAGGGCAAACCCACCTGGCATGGGTGTTTGCAGATGAGAATTTCATGTATGTAGCTGCAGACTAGTAATAGATGATGTACCAAGACAGCGTTATCCATTCGCTTGATGTCCTCGTTTTCCAGGTATAGGTTAAACACCCTTTATGATGGTAGTGCAACAGCGATTATCTATGTTCGGACATGTTCTTCGAATGCCAGAAAAGATGTATGTTTAGAAAGCACTAGAAGGACACCACAACATCAAATTGCTAATGGTTTTGTGATCACACCTCAAAGAATGTAATCCAGGACACCTAAATATGCGAAAGAAAGAAGCGCAGTACGCCCAGAGTGGACAAGACACTGAGGTGGTTGACGAAAAACGGATTGCCGCTGAAACAAATTTTCACTTCTTGCAGCAGCTAGCAGCAATTACGTCATGAATGACGTATCTAAGTTCGTCACGAACGCTTAATTGATGATGGACTAAGTGCTGGCATACAAATTGTAGGTCTGTGTATTTACTATTTAATAAACACGCTGTTGAATATTTTGAAATTAATTTGACTGGGTGCTGTTGCTGACATAGGCAGCACCAACACCAAGTAAAACTAGTTTCAAAATATTCAACAGCTTACATGTATAGTTTTCTGGAAATTGAGATTCAGAGAGTGCAGGGATATCGATCCCAATAAGGGTAACGTGTGGGTGGAGTTTAGCTAAAGATGGGCCAAAGAATCACCCATTCACAGGACAACAAAAACTATATTTGTAAATTCCATTGGTAAACTTACAAAATGAGTATTCTCTTCGCCTCTCAAATAGAGGGTCACTGAGCAAATATTTCAATTTTTAAATAATATAGGTAGCATTTTGAGAGATTTGATGCAATGTTGATACAGTGGGGGGGTGGGGGTGGTGTTAATGAATGGACTACTCCTGGTCTCTCTTAGACGGGGCGACCATCTCTAAGGATTTATCTGAAAATGTGGATTTTTTAGCAGCCCTCCAAATTTCTGGACATCCTGTCAAATGCCCAGATTTTTTCTCGGCCATTTATTTAAAATATTTTCCAAATATTCTGATGCATCGTGGTGATAACAAACATATTTAGTGTTCTATAAATAAATCTGTTGAATTATATTTATAGTATATATGTACATGCTCATATATATGCAAGCACTGGAATCGACAAATTGTGCGCTCGCTCACGCGTTTTATCCCGAAATCTTAAAACTTGCGCTCTTGCGGTTATCCAAACTTATTTTCCGGACAAAATATGACAAGCTGGTCACCGTGCTTCTAGTCATTCTGGTGCTGGGCATAAAATACACATTTGCTTGCAACTTGATCATTATCGAAGTCATTTCACATTCAAATTTATAAATCATTGATCAACTTGGGTGGATGTTTATTCAAACTGCTTAGCATACAACAAATCATTTTGGACAAAATTTCCTTGAATGCATTTCTGTAGCTTCGGTTTCTGACCGCATTTAAAGCTGGATTAATTGCTGAGTTTGTGAAACTCAACAACGCCAAAACTTTGGCTAACAAGGTTCTGTTTCAGGAACATTACGAATAGTGTCAACCGAATAAAAGCCAGGAGCCGACACATGAGAAAGACACTAACTATTGTCCCAGTGGTATGTATTGCTTTGCTAGATTTTCGTCTTCGAACTTCGGCTGCATGATTGATTTTGTATGGAGATGTAGAAAGGGAAGCCCCGGATAGTTATAACATTTTACGATCCAAAACATGCTACAGTACAAAAATATTATTACGATTACACACATGAAAAAACCCTCACCAACTGTAATCAGCATTGCTTTCGCATCTGAAATCATATAAGTATGGCTTTCGACGAGGCATCCCTTGCCTTCTAAATGAGATGTAACACAAGACCGTCAAGTCCTCGTATAAATGCATCTGACAGATTGTCACTGCAACTGCCAGACACCATGATAAGAGAATCAGAATGCCGATGACTCTTCATGTTATTTTCACTCTGTACTTGATTGAATATTTGATAGCAACATACAGGTCCAGTGCGATTATAATTGACGCAACACAACAGACGACTTCCAGGAAACGGGTGACGTAACATTGTATGGAACTGAAAATTAAGTCTTCAAAATATGCTTGACTAATCAGCTCGAGTGGCATAATAATAACACCAAAAATAAGATCTTAGAAAGACAACCCCATTATAAGTAGATTGGAGTTTGTCCTTAAGCGACAAAATCTCCATACAGCCAATGGCACAAGCAGGTTCCCTGCAAGGGTGATAACGGACGATGATGGGGAATATAGCCGTGGTGGATACGTGGGTCTGTAGATATGAGTAATCCCCGACCCGTTCCCCATAACAGTTAGGTTTTCCATGATACATCAGGTTCCTAGAAGAGGAACAACATTTTGTTCAAGAACACAGTGACAAAATGAATGGAAATCCACACACATCTCTTTAAGATATTTAAACCTTTTTAACCCTTTAAAACTCATACATCAGAAATCATGAATTATTTTTCGAATATCGAAATACTCCCAAATATTTTGAAACTAAAGTGATTGAATGCACTACAGCATATGGTAACAACACATTCAAGTCAAATTCATCATCATCATCATCATCATCAATAGTAATGGACGTACGCCTGGAGCTGCTTGTGAGTTTCTACTTTGTATTGGTGAGGTTTAAGTTTTAATTAGTCAAAAGAATATATTGTACCATTAAATTTTTGTCCCATTTGGATTTGATGATATGTATAAATTTTGAGCTATAGCACAATATTTTCAGGTAGTGAGTTCCAATGTGCGATTATTCTTTGTGACAAGTGTTTTCTAGCATAGTTGCGACAAAAGAAGTTTGTTTGAATTTTGAGTTTGTGACCACTGGTTGTAATGTGTGCAGTTTGATTATTTGTGAGGAATTGGTCTGCGTCTATGCCATTCAGAATGGTGTGTGTTTCAATCAGATCACCTCTTGAGTCTTCTATATTTCATTAGCATAAGCCTAAGTGATCCTAATCCATCTGTGTAATTTATGTATTTCAAGGTAGTCATCAGTTTCGTTTCTCTCCAATGCAACCTTTCTATGTTTGTCTTAATAAATGTTCAAATATATGTGTGGTGGTGTTTTTTTCTGTAACGAGTTGGCAGGTTTGCATGTTGTGTTAGAAAGCTGTTTTGAGCCGTGTTGATTAAGGCATGACTGTGGCTGTTCAATTCTGGAAATAAATAATCAATTATGATGTCTGGAAAATAATCGATTTAATCGGATAATCGATTATTTAATCTTGAAACTTTGGAAGTAGCAACTATGTAGTGAGGGAGGGATGGAGGGTGGGGGTGGGGAGAGTATAACTTACTTAAAATTAATAATAATAATAATAATAATAATAATAATAAATAAATAAATAATTAAATAAATAAATAAATAAATAAATAAATAAAAATGCCAGATATGCTATTTCGTAAATTTGGTTTCTAGTTAGGTTAACCTCAACTAAGTAGGCCCATGAGAAGACTGCAAGACGCTCAATAGGACAAGCTATATCAACCAGTCTCTGATTGGCTGAGCACGATGAACAACCCTGCCCAAAATAATGATGTCAATTTGGAATTCATTGTCTACTTGTTCCCATTGGAATTGTATGCCAAAATTTTCAAGCGAGTAAGAATGTGCCAATTTAATTTTAACATTACAGAGATTGACTTTTAATTATATAGAGCTCGCCTGTAATGCTTATCTATGATGTTTCCCTATTTTCGAGCATTGGAAAAGCTGAATATTTTGAAAATCGTTTGATTGCGGGTGGAGCAAGTGCTTTAAGTCTAAGTGGTTACAAAACAATCGGCAGAATTTATGAAAATCTGGATAAGAAATCTGTGAATTTACTATGAAGTAAATTTTGTGCATTTCTTCGCAAAATGGCCATATTATTATTTTTTTTATTATGATATAGATTTCGCCTCTACTGCCCATATATGATGTTTCCCTATTTCCAAGCATTAGAAATGGCAAATATTTTGACAATCAGTTGACTGCAAGTTGCTGCCTTTAGGCAGCAAGAGCTTTAAGTCAAATTAGTTCCAAAACAATCGTCAGAATTTGTGAAAATTTTCATCGGAATTTTGTGAATTTACTATGAAAAACAGTAATTAGTTTTTTTAATTTTCCCGCAAAATAGACATGAACAGTTCAACCTATAGCCTTCAGAGGGGGATATTAAACAGTAGCAATCAAATGCTCCCTATCTTTGGCGTATCAAGCAATTACTTATATAAATATTCGCGTTCTTGGATTATGTATGACTCGGGCAGTGCAGGCTTGAATGTCAGGAAGAGATGTTTATGCAACTACCTTGCTAAATCATCAAACAAACATTAAATTATGCCTGATTAAAGTAAATAATCAATTTTTTCGAGGCCATCTCTTCTAACATTCTGTTAAATTCAGCTACCTGGTCGTTTGTTAGCACGTTTGTCGAGGGTCTTGGTCGTAATGAAGAAACGCTGAATTCAGCATCAGGTGAAAGAGATGGATCTTTTGAATCAGAATTTCGTAGGCAGTGGTCTTTCTTTAACATGCACGTTTTCCTATGTCATTTTTCCTACATGAATGACTATGGCATCATATTGTGTGTACGTAAAGAGGCGACCGAACCATTCTGTGATGTCATGT
The DNA here is from genome assembly GCA_034401795.1 of Chaetoderma sp. LZ-2023a. Lineage (NCBI taxonomy): Eukaryota > Metazoa > Mollusca > Caudofoveata > Chaetodermatida > Chaetodermatidae > Chaetoderma > Chaetoderma sp. LZ-2023a. The sequence continues at coordinate 128,322,056 of CM067360.1, forward strand.
CAGTTATCCTAGCTCCACTATATGATCTCATGGAGGTGGTGACATTTTCAGATGACCTGTATTGCCTACATAACTTTTGGAGAGTTGCGAGGTGTCCACGTTTAGTATGCTTTTTCTATGTTTTGTGATATAAGTAGGTGAATTATTTCTACTGTTGTACTGGTAGGAATTTCTTCCGATTTGGGAAGCTGTGTAGAGATTCTCTGTAATCCCTAGTGCACTCCCCTTTGAGATGTGAGATTGTAACCGTATGAATTTCCTCTAGTAACGTGTCTGCAGAACCTGTAATTTTCTAATGTGGCCTAATCCAAATATTGATGGCGTTACTCATGACGTCATAAGCTCTCGACCAATCAGAGCAGTCGTCCATCTGTCGCCCTTCTACTATCATGCTTATCTATGAGTTTGACTTTGTGACATTGATGAACCTTGCAAGCTGTGGTATTTAGTATTTCCATTTGCCATGTCTGTACATGGCGTGATATTTTATATGGTGTGCATGTTTGTTCAGAAAGGTCTTAGACTGCACTGATGATTTTGTTGGCACCATTGTGATAATGTGTATTTATAACAAGAGCTCGGTTTCTGTGTACATGAGGGAGACACGTTGGTATGGTGGTGTGTGGTGGCATTTAGCCTGTAATTATTTCTGATGGACCTTTCCGGTTTTAGCTTTGCCCCGCCCATCTCTAGCTGAGCTCCACCCATACCTCGCTCGTGTTGAGATCGATCGATCGATGAACACTCTGACTATGAATTTCCAAAAAACTACACAGGTAAGCTGTTGAATATTTTGAAACAAATTTGACTGGGTGCTGTTGCTGCCTAAAACAGCATGTTTATTAAATAGCAAAGAATTACAAAGACATACAATTCATACAACATGTCGGACTATTTGAGATTTTATGACGGTCTATATGGAAGCCTTTGTGACGTAATGATTGTGACGTCACCATACACGCGCTGAGCTGATTATGACATCAAACGAGGTCAGGTGATGGATGGATACTCTGGAAAGGTGAATTGTGTCTTGAGCTAGAAAGTGAACATGTCTGTTGTTGTCATTTCTTTATTTTTTAATTATTGTTAATGTCTGGTGGGAATAGAATTATTTTGGTTGTTCAATTAGTATGAAAATATTCAACAGCTTACATATATAGTTGATTTATGATGGAAATTAGCCTCGTGTGATTATCGTGTTGAGTGATAACGATCAATTAATTAAGAATAATTGTGATTACTCGATTGATTAGCTTGCATACTAATTATTCAACAATAAAGGCCTATAAATGAGGAAAGTGCAACAATGGTGGTTAGAAATGTCCATTTGCAGGCCAAGCGAAGAGTATTTTTCAAATTGTATCACTGAAATGTCTGGCTCGATTGTCGAGCCGGTCATTTCAACGTTACATTAAAAAAAATACTCTTCTCTTGACCTGCAAATGGACATAGATTCGCTGAGCAAAATGTCAATTCCCGTGACGGATCGCATTGAAAAGTAATTAAAAACTAGATTTAGAAAATAATTTATGTAGTGGAAATTATTCACGATTATTTGATTATTTAATTTTTAATCATATAAATCCACAATTTATAAAATAATCTTGATTTTCGATATAATCACGTAATCGCTCAAGCCTAATTGAGACAATGACATTTCAGGGCGTGGATGGTTAATAACACACGCACAGTACAGCTAATAAATAGATTCAATATTTTCCGAAACGAAAACAGAAACAATTTATTTAGTACAATTTTGAACACAATGTAAGAAATGTTCAGTTGAATATTTTGAACATAATTTGATTGGAAGATATTCCTTAGTCGACTGTCTTATTAAGCAGCAATGTCTTCCAATCAAAATTATGTTCAACATATTCGAGAGTAGGCCTACGTTTTATTTTGTTTTGGAAACAATTTAAGGTATTTCTGAGCTGTGCTCTAAGAAGCAGACAGCGATGTAAGTCGAGTTTTGGTGATAATTTTAAAAACTAATTTGTAATCCAACATGTTGATGGCTAAGGGCAAGCTTGCAGTCAAAGCAGTTTCAAAATGTTATTACACAACAGACGTGTATTCTTATTTTAAGGTTGTTGGGAAAATTGAAGCTAACTACATTGAATATAACGCTTTAAAACTATAATCACTATAGACCTGAAATGACAAATACTTTATGATGTAAGGAATATGCTGCTGGCAGCAGCGGTTTCCAGTTAAATTACTTTCAAAATATTCAACGACTTTCCTGGAAAATTGCTCTGAATTTGAGACACTGTAATCTCAAGGTTTGAAAGGTTAACATGATATCAGTTCGCCCTACAGTACAGCGCATAAATAAATCAACATGTTTCCAAAGACAATAAAACGTACTGTTGAAGATTTTGGACATAATTGGGTTTTGAAGCCACAGCAGCCTAAGGAAGCGAAATGTTTTCCAATCCAAATATATTCAAAATATTCAACAGAACATTTCTTACATCGTGTTCAAAATTGTATTAACTAACATTTCTCTCTTTTTGTTTTGGAAACATGTTGACTTAAATTTCCGTCTTAGGAAAATAACTCTATCGAAATACATTAAATTGGATAAGTTTCTATCGATATAGACGCTATCTAAGAACTTTAATTCCAAGATTAACTCTTTAACGCCAAAGCCGGCCAAAACCGCTCCAACAGTGGTCTTGAGAAAATGTCCATTTGTAGACCAAGAAAATACTATTTGTAAAAAAATTATCACTGGAATGGCAGGCTCATTAACCGAGTCAGTCATTGCAGTGGTAAAATTTTAAAAATAATCTCTTGGTATGCACTTGGTAACTTTCTGAGATTTTTTAAAACCAAATTTGAAGGCTATAGAGTTAATTAGACATTTACAAAATTACTTTTCAACTTCTAAACATAGTATCTCTAGACATACAATAGATCGTTATTACAATGCAACAATTATGCTAATATTCACGTTAATATTTGACTAATGTCGTGTTGATAGAACTACCACTACTCGCATTTTCCATCCACGTCGCGTTCTGTAAAGAAGCAGGATCATTCTGACTGAATATAATTGACCAATGGAATTAGACGCAACGTCTTCAGGAAAGAATTTTTGCGAACAATCAAACGATTTGCATAACTACTAACACAGTTTAACCCTTTAATGTCTAAATTTGGACAAGAAAATCAAAATATTTCCTTATTGAATGTTCATTTGCAGGCCAAGAGAAGAGCATTTTTGAAAATTTACCACTGGAATAGCTGGCTCGGTTACCGAGCCAGCCATTTCAGTGGTAAAATTTCAAAAATACTCTTCTCTTGGCCTGGAAATAAACATTCCTCAAGACCACTGCAGAGGCCGGTTTGGGTCGGTCTCGTCATGAAAGGGTTAATCGGATAGCCTCAAATACCAATATACCAGTCATTCTGTCTGTAGGGAGCATTTACTATAGGGGCCACCACTACTCCATTAAATACTTTAGCACTCAAGTGAACCAAACAGCGGCTGCGGTCGTCTTGCTAAATGTCGATTTGCACAGCATGTGAAGATTATTTCCGAACCAGTCATTCCAGTGATAAATTTTCAAAATTTTCTATGAGAAAATTTATATTTCTTTCAAAAAGAAACCATTACTGTCCCATCTCAAATACACTGCATAGACCATTTGTAATTCCAGTGTTTCGATCACAAGACCACAATAGAGGTATAGGCCTAAGCAATAACTCCCAGCCAAATTAATTTCAAAATAACATAATATTTATCGTATCATACAAAATTCAAAAGACAACATTACAAGTAAGCTGTTGAATATGTTTAAACTTTACTAGTTATGCTGGTATCAGCAGCAACAGATCCCAGTCAAATTACTTTCAAATTATTCAACAGAATATTCGATCTTTCATCATAAAACAATTAGTTTTTTGTGGTATGCAAGGGTTAAACGGTTAAGCCGTAAGAGGGTTTCATTTCTAGCTATGCCCCGCCCATCTATAGCTTCTCTCCGCCCACTTTTTACATGTGTTCGAAGCGCTTTGAATCGTTGAAACCTTAATTCCTAGAATCTAAAGCTGTGTTTTCGCGTAGCGCAATACTGAGGTATGGCGTTATTCCCGTGTAACTATCCAGTAGGAACACGGCCTAAGTTTCAAGGTAACTCCATGGTTAAGCTGTTGAATATTTTGAAACCAATTGTACTGTGAGTTGTTGCTACCAGCAGCTCCCAGTCAAATTAGTTTCAAAATATTCAACATAATGTTTAGTAAATCGTAAATACATCACAGACATACAATTCGTACACTTTCGTGACAAACCTTTCGATTGTGACGGTGCTGCGTTATTTTGATTGTGGCGTCAACTAACATGTGATGATGATGATGATGATGACAGCAGATACGTGAGTGACAGATCGGCTCAGTCCACTGTATAGCCTAGTCGCTTACGGCCATATCTTGTTGGTTCCGGCCAGATGACCTGACTAAAGAGATTGTACTGCATTTACCGCACCGTTCGGTAACATGACGCTGACATACCCGTATCGCAATCTAAAAATAGAGGCGTGGCTTCTTCGAGAATACACCTCTAATGTAATGACCGGCTTTGATACTTTTCTCGATCTCGTATCGAAGGAGATCTCACGAGATACAAGTGACCGGTATAGCCTTCTCAAATATTTAATCCATGGATTCAAACTTTATGTCCAAATATGCTAGCCTGTTTAAGGATATTTAATAGGTATATTTTGTCGAATATTCTAAGATTAATTTGCTTTCTCTAGGCATAAATGAAGTAATTACATAGTAATAAATAGTCTATCTTAGTTCTTACCTTAAATCTGAGTTATTGGGATTTCAGTCGTAGAAGGGGTAGTGATCGCTTCGCGTGAAGACTGTGAAGGGCAGATGTTTAAACGTTTTAACCATATAACACTTAAATCTGTTTAAAGCATTCAATTTTCTCATAAAATGTCCATTTGCAGACTAATATAAGATTATATTAAAAAAATTATCACTGGAATGACTGGCTCGGTTACCGAGCCAGTCATTCCAGCGATAAATTTTCAAAAATATCCCCCCCCCTCATGGTGGACACATTTCAATACCACCGGAGAAGCCTATTTGGCCAACTAATACACACTAGGTTAGAACTCTTCCGATGAAGGTTGGTAATTTTGGTTTCGGCAGTTGCAGTTGTATTCCACTGAAAATAAAGATGGCGTTCCTAGATAGATAGATAGATAGACAGACAGACAGACAGACAGACAGACAGACAGACAGACAGACAGACAGACAGACAGACAGACAGACAGACAGACAGACAGACAGACAGACAGACAGACAGACAGACAGACAGACAGACAGACAGACAGACAGACAGACAGACAGACAGACAGACAGACAGACAGACAGACAGACAGACAGACAGACAGACAGACAGACAGACAGACAGACAGACAGACAGATAGATAGATAGATGTTTATTACACCCAGATCATACGCATGATATATGAGGAATATGATTAAACAGAGTTTGGCAGTGGTGAAGTATTTACAGTACATTATAATTCGTGCATCTTACCCATATTATCTTATTATAAGTATTATTAACATTATTAGCATTGCTATTGTCATCGTCACAGTCGTCGTCGTCGTCATCTTCATCGTCGTTATTGTCTATGTAGCATGGTGAGTTTTGTGCAGGGGCCTACGTTGCGGAGAATTGTCCTGTAATAATGCGGATGAATGAGCATAGTTTTATTAAGAGCTTTTTTTCATGAACTGAATCTCACGTGTTGCCCTCTTCACCCACTTCTAGCTTGTGCGTGCGTGCGTACGTACGTCTCGGTGTTTGGGGGTGAGATGGGTGGTTGGGATTGAGGACGGGTGAGTGCTCCTTATTCACCATCATACCACGCTCAGAGAATCTCTAGTACGTATAGAGGTGATATCGGTGGCAATGGATAAATCCGATCTCTCACTCAAGCATTTGACGTCATAATCAAACACGTCACGCGTTAGCTGACGTCATAAATCAAAATGACGTAGCTTTGTCATTAATGTCGAAAAGCATACGATTTGTATATTTTTTATGAATTTATAATTTAATAAGCAATCTGTTGACTATTTTGAAACTAATTTGACTGGAAGCTGTAGCAGTTTCAAAATATTCAACAGTTTACCTGTTTACCTTGAATTCTATACTCTGGTAATTCAGGTTTTAAAGCGTTGAATCAATGCCAACATGCCTACAACGTGAGCTAGCTAAATGGGCCTGTCATAGCTAGAAATGGGCGTGGCATAGCTAGAAATGGATCCCTTTATTGTAATGAGTATCCTTCGGCCTAATGTAGCCGCTGAATATTTACACTCACCCACCCACCCAGCCTCCCCACACCCACCCCATCAACTTGAATTCATGACAAACCTCGCACACTATAATTGTATACGGTATTAGAGATATCAGAGATAACCTGATGATTATTTTGAAATTAATTTTACAGAACATGTTGATGGCAAAAGCAGTAGCGACATCATACACAAAAATTAGCCTCGCCTTGTACTATCCGATATAATGAGATTTCAAGGTTAGCACATGTGACTGGGCCCGTACTGGGCCAATACCGGGCCGTATTCGCTCGGTATTGGCCCAGTAACCCACGTTATCAGCCAAGTTTATCAACGGTGTAGCAAATAGCTGGTTATACGGACCTATTTTAAGACACAGCGACACAAACACCTTTCTAAAATAAGCGCCAACTCCCGTTTGCTTCTTAAAGTAAATTAATTATTCCAGAAAATCAATTTTCATTTCGATACCGGTAAGCTTGCAAGCTCCATCGCGTCTCAACTCCCAAGCCACCGTGGGCAGTGACGAGCACCGGAACACGAAAACCAGCCGCAGCTCTCGGCAATCGCTTCCATTGCGCCGCGAAATCACCAATGATCAGACCTTGAGAGATAACAGGATAATAAATGGTCTACTTAGCAAAATCTGAAGACCAAAATCACTGTCTTTCATTAATACTAGACCCGGATGCTCCTGTTGAGAGTAGCGGGATTCATTTCCTGCTATGTCCCGCCTATTTCTAGCCAAGCTCCGCCCACTTTGCGCGCGTGTTGGAATCGATTTGAAAAAAATTTAATTTGAAACCCCAATGTCAAGAATCTAAAGTTCAAGGTAACAATGCATGCAAGTTGTTTAATATTGATATTTTAAAACTAATTTAACTGTGGGGCTGTTGCTGGATATGCCAGTAAAATTAGTTTCAAAATATTCAACAGCTTACCTGTAAATCGGGAATCTGTGAAATCTGAGTTCAAAGTATATAAATCGATCCCAACATGTACCAAACCTGAGAGACGCTGGCTAGAAATGGGCGGAGGTTAAATGGAAATGGGCGGAGCTTAGCTAGAAATAGGTGTAGCATAGCTAGAGGTGGACCCCGCCATTCATCCAACACCCTCTCTAGATAAACGTCCAGTCCTCTGTCAGAACAGCTCTTGTAGAATCTTTCAAGCGCTTTAGGGTTGTTGATGCAACAGACACAGTAGTTCAATGGAGAAATCCAGTTTTAGCTATGCCTAGACCATCTTTAGCTAAGCTCCACCCACGCTTCTACGTGTTGGGAGTTATCTACCCCTGAACTGCCTGACTATCAATTTCCAGAATACTATGCCGGTAAGCTGTTGAATATTTTGAAACTAATTTGACTGGATGCTGTTAGGCAGCCACAGCGGCAAGTTAAATTAGTTTCAAAATACTCAACGGCATTTTTATTAAATAGGTAAGACATACAATTCGTACAACAATCCTTAAGCCGTGTTCTCACTGGAGTGTTAATCCCGAATAACGCCATGCCTCAGTATTGCGCTACGCCGGTTAAGTCTCTAGTGAGAACGCGGCCTTAGTCCGTCATCAATAAATCGTTCGTAACTACTTATCTACGTCTTTCATGACATCATTGACTACGACGTCATCCTACACGTCGCGTAATATATCATGGAATCATATGATTGATGGATAAACTGGAAAGGTCTATTCGTACGCATATGCGTGAAAATTCTAGCTGAACCATCAAACCCATTCATATAGTCCCACCATCACAAAATCTAACAGTCCACTCTTTAGTACCTTATCACAATTTTGAGGTGAAGAAAATTGTGGCGGCAAAATAACTAAAATAGAATTGTCACATCGAGTTATATATTTCGATCTACTAAGTAATATGGAGCCGCGCTGTATCCTATGCTGGACATAATTG